>JABAJZ010006831.1:0-52678 GCA_018857265.1 Termitomyces sp. T32_za158 | reverse complement strand
GATAAAAAATGTTCGATTAGATTACACTATCCAAATCAGGCGTTACAAGACCGTGACAACATGAATCTACCAATGCTCGCCTACCCGCAACCCGAACACTTTGTTTGTATCAGGTTTTCACTAACCTGACCTAAACCCGGGTTAGGCATAAGCCCAACTCCAATCCAAAAAGGCCCTTACTGTTAACGAATGTTAGAGATATCTGTGAACCAAAAATGACATATATCTATCAAAACAATGATCTCTGTCCCCTGCTAAATAGACAGGCCAGCTTTTGCTGGTTGCCGGCTTCTTAGAGGGACTGTCAGCGTCGCCTCACATTCATTGCAGGCACCAAAAAGTGTTTCCATGGGGGAAAAGCAAGACAGAAACATTGTTATGCCATTGTAAATTTGCCAGTTCTGATTCTGATGGAAAAAATCTTTGAACAAAGGGTATTGCTTTGGTCTACAGTGAAAATAAACATATGTTTCTTGACCCCTTTTCCACCACAAACAGGTTCTGTATCTGGGAATGGTTGTCACATCTGCTTGTATTTCCATTAAAACCTGTTATATCATTTCTGAAGTGCCAGTTTGGAACAGAAAGAGATATTCTGCCTAAAGAGTTTATTATTTTGGCTGTTTTAATTGAAAGTAAGTGTTTGTCTGTATAAGTGTTCATGTTTTTACAGTGATCTGCCTCTTATTTGAACTTGAAGGCATATCTTTAGTAATTTATAACTAAACCTCAGAAAAGATTTGTTGATAGATGAGGGGCATGGAAAAGCTTGACTTTGAACCCAACTTGTTATCTAACTTTCAGTAATTCTGAAAAAATTTTAAGTGGGAAACTGTCAGTTGGAGATTGAATCAATTTGTTATTGATTGGAGTGTTTATAGTGTACCATTTTTTTGGCATCTGTGAATATCATACTGTTGCTAAACATAGCTGGGTTTTTTTAACTTGTGTCAATTTTTTTGTCTGCCAAGTTCTATCCTGATATCAAAGTTGGATGTTCTCAGCATCCTCAGAATTAGCTCTTTTACTGTATGTTAGCTTTTAGCAACATTTACTGCATAAATATTGCTTTTAAATGCCAAGCCAGAAGAGAGCCATATGAAAACATTCTAGAAGCTTGACAGCTAGCACTCCTAGAAAAGGCTATAAGCCAAGCTGATGACAATGAATTACTGCTTGCAAGCATTCCAGAGGAAAGTTAATCATTGCAAACAGTCTACACATATTACTGATAATACAAATATGAAATACAAAACAGGACCCATCATGGGTAGAAGCCATCACAATAAAGGAGTTATCCAATCCTCAAACATCGAGGCTACTGCACATGCACAAAGATAGCAATACATCAAACAAAGAATAGTCTTCACAGTTTACAGTGCAATGAGCAATAAATACCTACTACCACTCCACAAGAACACATATATGAGGTGAGGAAATACAACATACTACTCACCAACTCTAAGGGGGGTTTTTTTTTCATTTTTATCTTTTCATATTTCTATTTTTATTTTTATTTTTTACTTTTATTTTTATTTTTATTTTTTATTTTTATTTTTTGTCAATTTTCAATTTTCAATTCTTATATTTTATTTTCAATTTTCAATTTTTTCTTTTTTTATTTTATTGAGTTCAATCTCACACATTTTTTCACCCTTCCAAAATATAGCAGCAATATCAAACACTGCTTGAATAGCATCTGGATGACTAGTGCCAAATGCACCACTCCCACTCCCAACCTTGAGCGCTTCTTGTTGGAGGTCATTGTTTGGTCTTGTAGACATGCCATCATGAGAACATGCCACCTGTTTGCTGGCACTTGAGGCTGTGCCATACCACTAGCATGTCATTGATCACTGTCACTTTGCTTAGGTCCTTTTTCAGGGGGAGGCATCCTGATTTAGACCCTACTGCCTTAGAAGAGATGCAAATCAACCTGTTTGTTAAATAGAAAGGGCAACTCATGTTATTCTTGACCATAGTGAGCAATACATATCACATCTCTTCTTTCATAGTGAACTCTCCACCAGTCCATGTTTTTAGCAGCATTGGTACTGTTCTTGCATCTTTTTCAATTTTCTATTACCAACAGAGCTGACTTTGCTGCCTTGACCTTCTGTCAAGTGATAGACTCTATGGATCACTATATCACAAATTTTCTATGTGTCTTGTCATCCCTGTGGGCAACTTGTGGGTCTCTATTGTCCTCATACCTCTGTGTAATTGATCAACTGTTATCATGCTATTATCATTGTTTATCTAAAATGAACAAAAAAGGAAGATATCAGTTGTTGTGTCTCTTCCGCCGTTCTTGACCTGCGTGGCTGGATTCCTTTTTTCACTCGGTGTTTTTGCTCTGGCAGCTTGATTAGGGCTGAATTATGGAACAACTTCTCTTCCTCCCATCTTCTAGTAGCTTACGCAATTGGTTTATTACAACTTCTGCCTAGGCATGCTTTGTGACACCTCCCGATTGAACCCAAGTAAGACTAAGTATTCGGGCCACTGGCCTTGCCGACACCTTGGTGTCGTCCCCGCTTGATTGGACTGTCGGTCACTGAACGAACTGTCTATTGAGCAAACCAACCTCAGCGGCCCTTTTCCGGCCCGCACAAAAGGGGCGAGTTGTACCGCTTGTGGACACGCCTTTCGCTGAGTCCTGACCTCGAGGCTTTTCATGTTTCGGCCCGCAATGATTCATCAATCATTCTTACTCTTCCCAAGGTTTTGGCGGTTCAGGCTAGTATATGGGTCGCTACATATATAGTGCCCATTCAGACAAACATAGTTTGAACTAGCCAATGGTGCTAGCCCTCCCAATGAACGATAGCGTGCTTTTCCCCCTACAATAAATATGGAGAGAAGTCGCTTAAGCTTATCGAATCAAGTCTCCGATCCAGGTCTTGACCATGCCACCACCTGCCAGTCGGTGGAATAACGTCGATCCCCCATTTTGAAGATATCATTCCGACCTTGGCATTGCTATGTAGCATCAGTTGTTACCAAAGTTGCCTCGAGGCCGATGTGACAACTCTGGCCTCTATTTGGTACCTCATTCTTCCTGATAAGTACATTCGTGGGTACACACTACTTCTGTTACATAACTACATACTCGTGTTTCTCATCAAAAGTATTAAGGACTAAGATAACGTTTCTGCATCTTCACACGAGAAACCTCTGGTCATCCACAATCGCATGTGTTTGTTGGTCAAGGGTTGCTGACGCGGACCGAGCGAGGAATCAGTACTATGTTTCGAGAACCTTTAAGATCCGCTATCCCCGACATGCGTGAGGAATCAACGAGGCGTCGCGCTTTTAAACACAGAAAATTGCGAGCTTGAACTCCCTAGACATCATTCACCCTCTCCTCCCACTAGATCTGCCATACAATGGCCATAGTGCTCAACGCATTCAAATTGAAACCCTACGACCTAGAGCCTATATTCGCGACCTGGACAAACGCTCCGATTTTCGAAGGAAACCCGAAGAAAGATATTCCCGTATGTGACTGGCTCGACAAAATCCAGGAGGGATGCGAGGAGAGAAAGATTCCAGAAGAATATTGGTACAAAGTTGCACAACATTTTATGGGTCCTCGAGCTAAAGCCAGGTCTGTATACAAGCACAGCTCTCTGCATACTTACTACTGATAATAAGTTGGATAGACTCGATGAACTAAAAGCCGTGATTGTCAAGGTTCATGGCGGAAAGTATCGATGGTCCTGGAAGAAATTCAAGGTCGCCATGCAAAACATGGGTTGTGAGTCGCTTGCTTCGATCCTCCGAAGGGATTTTCATCTTTCTTCTACATAGGGGGCATCGACGCTACGCAGAAAGAGACTGTTCAAGTTTCAAAGACAACCAACTCATGGTGGATTAGAAGAAAAGTCAACAAGGACGCGACAGCGTTGCAAAATGTTGCTCAGCACTCCCCTCTGTCGAGATCCACATCGTTCGCGATCAAGAAGGGTGTCGATGAGAAAGCCGCGCCCTGTAATTCAACCGACTCGAAGTCTTCGTCGCCTCTTGGTAAGAAACCTAATGAAAATGAGACAGAAATAACATCTCGAGTCGCGCTATTGAGAAGACATGAGGGTTTCTGGCCCGTTAGGAGGAACAGCAAAGGCGACACAGTGGAACGGCCCGAACTTCCCCGCAAATCAGACAATGAAACGGCCCTCGTAACCGCAAGCCAAACGACACCAAGTCGTACGAGATCAAATACGGTGGATTCCGGAAGTGAGTTATCTTCGTGGAAAGGCTGTGAAGTTCATTTTGACCGGCTCTTCTCTAGACACCACTACTACAGAAGCACCACTGTGGCTTCTGAATGCTTGCAATGCGCTGGAATACATTACGAGCGAGCACCCAAAGACCATGAGCATCATCAGTGCTATCCTAATCACAGCTGGATCGATTCCCGCGATTCCTGCAATCAGTGCGGGTGCTGGTGGCGCTGTCTTGGCTTCTGGTGCAGCACATGCCATTGGAGCTATCGCGGTAGGGGTGGGCCAGGCTTTGAGTATGTCGGTGAAGAATCAAAACAACCAGGTGCAGGCACCATCTACGTCACGTTGAAGCAGGGTGGCTGAAGCGTGACACACGCTTAACATGAGGAATTAATTTAAGTTATATAAAGACTTACTGTCCTTTCTCCATGCATTGTACATTACCCTTTGTAGTCCTTATCCTGATCGACCTGCCCGCCAAGCACCTTCCAACTCCGGAACAAGCCCATCTTTTATCCGAATATTATCAACCCAAACACCACCCCTGGCCTCAGTGGGGTCGATATTTATTCCTGAATCCATGCAAATTTTGACAAAATCCGATGGTAAAGGTGCAGTGATGCCGAGACGGAGACGTTTCTTGGGTCCAGTGGACTTGTATTGCTTAAGACAATTTAGTTTCAAGTTCAAACTCTGAAAACACCGCTTACGAAGAAGGATACATGGGAAGCATGCAGGAACATACGATCCGCTGGTACGACACTTGTATCCCGTATTGCTTTTGCAACGGATTTGCTTGAATAGAGATCATCCCCCAAGATGGGGGCTACGGAACAAGATTTGAATCAGGTTCATGTCCAGAATGGAATAAGAAATGCAATGCACCTCCCAGACAATAGGCGAGGTGGACTCGAAGTTGATGCTTATGGCCAGTGTGAAGCTTGAGGCGCAAAAGAGTGAGAGGAGCCGACGGCTTTCGTATGCGGTATCAGCACGATTTTTATTACCAGAATTGGCTAGGTTGGGCTCACTGATGAAGAAACAACCTCCCAGTCCGTAACAGAAGGCTTCCCGTTGGAAGACCGGTCAATGGACGCTCGCCCGTCTTCATACTTGATTGGTGTGCGTATTTGACCGGACTTTGTCGGGAAAGTCTTTGCGCCGCCTCTGACAAGCGCTAAATACGTTTTATCGACTGTACGAGCTCGAAACTGCTGAGCTAGGTTGCGCGCGTGTATTGAAGAGCGACCCAGCACTAAAGCACCCGTGGTGCCCTGATCGATACGGTATTGAATAAGTCTTGACTCACAAAGCAATTCTTCCTCGCCCACCTTGTCAAGGCGATGAACAGGCACTGGCTGTTCGTTAAAGGTTTTCCAAAGACCTGAATGTGTCTGTTTACTCTCATCGGCCTGGATTCATACTAGGAAGGAATGCACCTTTCAAAAGTACGTTAAAGTCATTGAAGGAGTTCCCTGCGGCCTGTATGCAGTGAAATGTTATCGCAAAGTACTAAAGCTGTGTCCTCACCTCTTGTGGCTTACTGAGCTGGCAAAGAAGTCCGGGTGGCTTCTGCAACACAATACATTTGCTATCGCTATAAAGTATTGAGGCTATAGCGCGAGTCGACTTGGTGGCATGCTTGAACACACGAGAGCTCATATGGCAGAATAACACCACTGTCAAGAGTGGAAACTGAATTCCAGAAAATTAAGTTTGAACATGCTGATCAAAGATGCCATCATAGCAATCAACACGCCGATCGAATCTGCCATCTCTTTCCAACCCAACGTCTCGCTATGTAGGCGTGCTTTAAGTAAGGGCGAAAGGAAACTCCCTCCATGCGCACAATGCGGAACTTCTCCAAGTTTTGCCGTCCAAAACAAGGAATGATCCGAGAAATACGTTAAGTACTTGATTTCCCTTCAATCTGTCGAGGCTGCGGCTCACGAGCCTGCATCCCGACGACAATCAGATGTACTGTCACATGATGATCAGCTTGGCGCCTGGCTGGCAAGATATACTGGTTGTGGCCGACTTGTCATCTTACATGATGCCTTCTCGATTGGAACAAAAACGACGGAGTGAACATATTCAGCACTGTAAGGATTCCTTTATTTATCTGCTACTCTTCCAAATGCAGCAGCTCCATCGCCAAACCCCTCTTCAACGACAGCAAGTCCTTTTCATTCAAAACATCTTTCAGACTCTCAACCCAAGCCTCGCCCTCAGGAATAAGCACCTGTATCAAGACCTTCGATTCAAACCTATGGTGGCGAACAAGAAAAACGCACAAATGGATAGTCCACTGAGAACAGGATACGGTCGATCCCAATTTGACCCATGTGGAACTCCAGGAGCGGAGTGGCAAAGTTTCCTGATGTCGTTTCATAGATGTTCGTGTGCCAATACGAAGTAATGTTGCGTTGCATCATGAGACCATTAGGTCTGCTTTTTGCAAGCTCTGGTGATTTCACATAGCGAATTCGTGAGCTACTTACTGTAATAAAAAATGTTTCCCTACGTTCATCAATTCTAAATAGATCAGATGGTATTCGTTCGCCTAAATGACCGACGATAATTTTCAAGTTAGGGAACCGACTTTCAACATTTAGTCTCAGAAACAGATCAGAGGAAGTTGGGAGGCATCTCACTCGAAAACTCCATTTGTGCACAGGCTATCAGATTATCAGGTCAGTAAATATCAAGAAATCAACAAGGTGGCATACCCTAGAATGTGATTTGCAAGTGTGACAGCATATTCTTCAGGAGCTCCCTTTAAAAATGGCGCATGGTCGAAAAGTAGCGCTTGAACTTGAGCAATATTCGAACGAGGATGGAAGTAAATAGGAACATCTAGTTCCGTTACAGCCTGCCAAAATTCATCGTACTCTGGTTGGTCGTAATAGAGAAGGGTGGCTAAACGAGCGTTATATCCTCAAGATTGAAACCTCTCTGTATTGGACTCACTATTGTCTGGACCTGACTGTTGGAAATCGTTCAACATGGCTCCTGTTTGGACAACAGTGTCACAGTTGAACGATCAAATCAACGAGTCGACAACGGTGGACTCACCCAAGAGGCCCAATTCGTTCACAGCACGTCGCAGCTCCTGGACTGCTTCAGTTGCATTGTGCATCGACAATGAGGCAAAACCACCAAATCTGGTCGTATCGTTACGGATGGCGGCAGCCATTTGATTGTTAACGTTTACAGCCAGAGCCGCAGCCGCCACAGGATCCGAGACGCCTTGAACGCATGGGGTTGCACAGGAAAGTACCATCTGAAACGCACGATGATTCAGTAGGTGTTGAAGCTGCTGCACCAAGACTCACAAAATCGATATTGTTTTCGTTCATAAGGTCCAAACGACGACCGTGTACATCAGTGAAGCTTGCAATGAATACGTCGAGGGGCTCTCCTGTAGTACACGTCAAAAACAACACAATCTCTATTAGATTCGTACGGACCCAGAGGAGGGTTTCGGCTGTGTAGAAAAATCAGACGGTAAATTTCATAATCGGAACACAGACTGACTTTACGAAAGGGAGGAGCTCAGGAATCGTCCATGCTTCTTCAATAGCGATAGTCCCGTTCCCATTCTTTATTCGATGTTTTGCAGCGACCATACGCAACGAAAGCAAGAGTTCAAGGAATATTGTTGCGACCAAAGCAAAATTCATCTCGTGAGCAAAGACTTCAGGACTAGTACTAAATTGCAGACAAGAGAGGACGAGCTATAGAACAGATGTATAGTATGAGAAAACAGGTAGCCGAAGGAGTACGGCATCGGGGTGGCCGGCAAAAGGCTCTCTCTCGGCCAGAAATGTTGGATGTTTTGTTTTAGACTTATTGGCGGGTTATTATAACTCGCGCGCTCTCTATAAAAAGTGGCGCTTCGTTCAAGGTTTTGTGTAAACATAATGCCGCAAATTATCTCACGAATACGGCATGGCGATCTCGAACGTTCGTCGTTCCCAAAGACGAGTGGGACAGATGCACATGGGACTCTTAATAGATAATACTTCAATGCCAACAATAGTTCAAGTAGTCGCTTTGGCTCCTGAAAGAATTTGATTGTGAGTTCGGCGATGTCCTACCTCAATCCAAAGCATAGGCTCCATCAGCGTTGCGGAAAACTGATTCTGATATCTTCCTGAAAAAGTCTTGAAAAAAAAAAATAAAGTGCCTTTCCTACAGCGAAAAGCTGGTCAAGAGACAGAAGACAGATTTTTTCGATCCTTTTCCCACAAGAAACAGGTTCTAACCCCAGCAGTGAGAATGAGGAAGACAAAAGTGGGACAGACGGTCCTCCAGTTGACAAAACTTGCCGACAGAAGCTCTGATGGCCGCTTTTGTTCCTGAAAGATTCAGCGCCTTGTTCGGAAACGTCTTACCACAACCGTGAAAAGATTTCCGCAAGATAGGCTATTGAAACTCCGTAGTCACAGTCAGCGGGAAGAGAGGAGACCAGAAGTACGCCAACCCATTTGCAACCATAGCAAGCCCGCAAGCATCAATGGCCGCATACTGAACGTCAAAGCCAATTCAGGAGCGGTCCAGAAATGCTCGTGTACATCACAGAGATAGAAGATTATAAATTAAAGCAAAATATTGAAGTGGAAGAAGAATGCACAGAACGTAAGTATATTAGCCAGATGACACTGGACGTGGAGGTGAATCTGAAGTCAATACATCTACAGTGCGACGTCTACGCAAACTACGTCGTTCCCTGAACCTCAGTATTAAGCACCCCTGCACAGGCTGAATCGGCTACAAACCATATGCATCATCTATATCTACATTAAAATAGAAACACTCAACAAATACCGCTGATAATGACCTGTTTCAAAAGGAGCGCAAGCCCAAAAGACATTGAATTGTTTACATCTGGGGCTCATATTCACAAAGCGCGGTTATTGGCAAGTGTCCGATTCTCTGAGCCTCTTCAGGCAAAAGCCATCATGGTATGGAGGACATGAACTAATTCAGTGCGTAAGTGTGGTCAAAGGTCATCAAATTGAGCACACACAAACTGCACGGTCACATAGCACAAAGTAGGAATATAAGAAGGTCGAAGAACAAATTGCGACAACCGAAACAAAAGGAAAACATATATGAAAAACGACATACACATGTAGACTCGCATTTGCTGATCAGGGACCGCTTCTAGTAATGTGTCTGTCGCTGGTATCTCGACATATTAATTACAACGCGAGGTTAGAGTAAGCTTTATAGGACAGTTTTAGATCCGCTGATTCAATGAGAGAGAGATACATGTTGAAAACCGCAATGAAACAGGGATATCTGATCCAGAGCTCATATTGATGCCCAGGGAGGAAGTAGCAGTGTACGAAGGTGAGGCTGGAATACAATGCCACAGAAAAAGTAGCTCGCAAAGCCTGAAATATAAATCGAAGAAGAGTTTCCTTGCGGAGGAGTTCTCTCTCGAAATTTGGCCACGACGTTAACTGAGAAACACAAATCAGGTTGCATCATTCCATGATACATTCAAGGTCAACTATTACTTCCTTGTCACCCATCAAGCAGTGCAGGAGTATGGCTAGGTGATGCCGCTTTTGAGTACAACAATCGAGTCAGGTCCCGTATTCGACCAAGTTCAAAGTTAGATCAATAGTGATGATGATTCACGCCACCATCCATGAAAGAAAAACACCGAGGCGCAAATAACTTATTCCTACCAAAACACAAAATGATCTCTATATATGATCGTCATCATCGAGCTGAACAATTGAGGGAAAGGCTTACAAAAGTCCATTCTATTCATCTCCTCTTCATATTGGTATTCTGTTGCGAACCATACGAATGATGCACTATATCAATCGTCCAACTCATACTCTTCCAGTTCTTCCTCACCATCTTCCTCGTCGCTACCCGGGTCTTCCTTGTTGGAGGTACCCAACATCTCATCCTCCACTATTCCCACCACCATGTCAAATACAGCACGGTTTACGCGACGGGGCACAGCACCCGGCCTTAAGAGTGGATGACGTTCTTCCGTAAGCTCCTCCTCGTCTTCATCATCCTCACCACCATCCTCGCCCTCATCATCCTCTTCACTGCTTCCATCATCCCCGCCCTCCTCATCGTCAGAGCTCTCACTTGAGGTTGCCTCGGACCCACCCAATTCATCGCTATCCATCTCGAAATCCTCATCTTCCTCGTCCGTCTCATCATCGATCTGCATGATTGTCTTCCTCCCATTCTCATCTCCTATAGTTTTCCCCCCCTTCTCATTCTCATTCTCCTTCGTCTTTCCAAAGGACCCCCTGAACCTCCTCACCCATCCCTCGATCCCCGGCTTCTCCCTCGAATCAACCATCCCGAACTCGGTCTCGATGCCCATATCCTCCTCGTCATCGCCCACATCCTCATTGTCACTGACACTCTTTCGCGTCAAGACGACTGTGCAAGTTCGCCCGGAACCACCAATGACACGTACGCCCTCGCTCTTCCCAATAAGATCCTCGAGCGCCCAAAACTCACACGGTTTGCTCTCGCCCCACAAAATACCCTCTTCTGTGAACCAAAGACTCCCGATTTTGGCGCCACGATATGCCTCAACACCAGGGACACCGTCCTCATTAGCGCTGACGCCACTCGTGATTCCTACACATGCGCTTTTAAACACATTCGGAGTGGGTTCGATGAAGGGTATGCCGAGCCGATTGAGAAATTCGAGGAGTATGGGACGAGTAGCGGCACCTTTCTGCCCGGCGTTTCGAGTAGGTGTTTCCCCTTCGTGTATGGTAGATGAGACCGAGGCAATCGCGTCAATCCCAAAGATGACCTGGATATTAGAGGTTGTAGAGCCATTCTGTGGTTTACGCGGTTCGGAAGTATCTGACGTGAGTAGGACTATGGTCCAATGCGCCTTTTGCTTGCCACGTGTCGGGAGGAGAAAAGCGCGCGAGATGGTAGGTAGCGAGATGTTGGCTTCAACGGCATGAGTGGAGGGATGGGTTAAGACAAGGGAAGTTTTGTGAATTGTTATGTCGACTTTTTTTCGAACTGGTGAGGTGACGGAGACGGAATGAATGGCGAATAAGGGATCGGATGGCAGTTCTTGAGTTATTGGTAGAGATACAGGTATCTCTCCTGACGAACGTTGACGTTTAGCTGCCTGTTGGTCCGAACCAGTTTCGTCATCTTCTCTCGGTCGTTTTGTTTCTGACGTCGAACGTCCTTTGACCATATCATTCAAAATTGTAGCTGCGGCCTTTTGCTTCTCTGTCCATGAATGCTGAACATCGGCGGTAGCACTTGGAGCACATTCTGCGCCGCTTATGAATCTAATTAGAGTATCAAGTATATGCTCAGCTGTGGACTCTGAAGTTGATGCACATAATGCTCGAACTTTTTTGGCAAAGTCGCTTGGAAGAGATGGTAGTATTGCACGAAGGAATGGAGTTTGAGAAGCCATCTGCCAGTAATTCAGGAGGGTGAACAAAGACAAGGACGATGGGTGAAGATCAAATTCGCGTGAACCACAATTAACCCCTGGCCGCAGGTCCAAGCAGTGCTTTTCACGGACTGATATTGCACGCAGATCTTTCTTCGAAGACTGAAACGCGAAGGCGAGGGGTGAAGTTGACTGACGCGTACAGCGGTATGTGGTTATGTTTTGTCGCGACCATGTCTGATATCCCTTCCTGATCCACCCTTACGCTTGGAACCTACAGTATCAAAGGCCTCGTAAAGTACCGTGTAGTCGGTCCTTTCGCAATACAGAGCTTATACCGTTCTGTCCCGACGCGAAGACTTCCGTGTCAGTACGTACAACTGTGACCCCACAGTACCCAATGCGCATGCCGCTGTGGTTACATGTTTGTAACGTTTCTTTTCTGATACTAAGTATGTATGTTCCAGTCTTCCCCAAAACCAGCTATACATGTCAAACGTTATGAATCCGTCTTGTGTTTTTCTACCTGTTTTGATTTTTGACTTGCGCTAATCATGTTCTTTCAGTTTTGGAGTTCATCACTCCACGTGTGCCGCTTACGTCTCTGGCCCAACAAGTTAAAAACGGTCATTTCAGACACTATATTGCAAAAGTCGGACGCCGCTGAAAGCGTCCTCATTCTCTTGCCACTTAAAAGTTTGAAGCCGCCATCACCCTCTAGCAGCTGCAATAAGTTTGACTTTCAATTCCCACATACATGACGTCTAAAGAGTACCATCAATCCCACTGACGGTTCATGAACGTGTGTGAGTTAATTGTTTTCGATGCAAGATTATCCCAAATTTACGTTTGTAAGTATATGGTCTTAACAGACCGTGACGAGATTTGCACGGCACAAAGGAAGGATGCGGGACGGAATGCTATTTTTAAACCTTCCAAAGATCTGTTCAACAACTCCCATTTCGTTCGCTCAATAGGCTTGTGTTGCTTTGGCCACTCTCACAGT
This sequence comes from Termitomyces sp. T32_za158, assembly GCA_018857265.1. Lineage (NCBI taxonomy): Eukaryota > Fungi > Basidiomycota > Agaricomycetes > Agaricales > Lyophyllaceae > Termitomyces > Termitomyces sp. T32_za158. The sequence continues at coordinate 40,020 of JABAJZ010006831.1, read as the reverse complement.
GAATCTCACACGGGAAATATTTACCTCGCTCGTTGGGAGCTTGTTCAATTAGAGAACATCGTTCTATGGCAAACTGTTACCCACGCTGTTTCTGCATCCTCGGAGTTCTTATCCTTATCTACGGGAAAGCTCCGTTTTGCGGTCGATGGCCTGAGCCTTGAGCTTCTAGTTGAAATTGAACTTTCCTGTCCGCCGATGATGCTAGCAAACGTGACGCAGGAAGATATATGAACATTTTCTGCAACTCTGACGGAGCTTATGCTTTGCACGATTGTGGTAGGACGTCGCCGAACTCGCAATCAATCTCCCTCAAGTATAAAGGCGGCTACCGGAACTATTGTCGGAAAGTATTATCTGTTGTCGTACTCTGTGCATCTGTCTTTGGGAAAGTTCAAGGTCACATGCGGAAGTCGTGAGATCATCGCACCACTTTTACACGAGAGCGTCATTCTATGTGACGAACGCAATTTCTAACCAGTCAGTCTGCTAATGTGCATAAACCAGAACATCCAAATTTTCTGACCGTGAGCGAGCCTTTTCCCGGCAGCGCCATTCCGTTCCGCTATGTTCCCAGCCCTACATGCTCTCTGACGGGATGCCGTACCTTTTCAAGAATTTGTTTCCTCATAAGCTACAGCTCTCTAACTCGTTGATTCTTGTTTGCGTTCAAGTACAACTCCTGAAGCTTACCTGAAGTCCTGCCATCTCCCCGCTGACAACATGAATCTTTTGTTTGGCGCGACAGTCTTTATTGAACTATTGCTTTCGTGGCGTATAGTCGCCGCAAAACAGCGAATAAAGAACGGGAACGGAACTATCGCTATCGAAGAAGCATGGACAATTCCTGAGCTCCTTCCTTTAATAACGTCAGTTTCTCTTTTGACGACAATGGAATCTCCGGTCTTATCTTGTTGCCCAGCCGAACCCCTCCTCTGGGTCCGTACGAATCTGACAGACATTGTATTGTTTTTGACGTGGACCACAGGAGAGGCTGTTGACGTATTCATTGCAAGCTTCACTGATGTACACGGTCGTCGTTTGGACCTTATGAACGAAAACAATATCGATTTTGTGAGTCTTGGTGCAGCAGCTTCAACACCTACTGAATCATCGTGCGTTTCAGATGGTACTTTCCTGTGCAACCCCATGCGTTCAAGGCGTCTCGGATCCTGTGGCGGCTGCGGCTCTGGCTGTAAACGTTAACAATCAAATGGCTGCCGCCATCCGTAACGATACGACCAGATTTGGTGGTTTTGCCTCATTGTCGATGCACAATGCAACTGAAGCAGCCCAGGAGCTGCGACGCGCTGTGAACGAATTGGGTTTCTTGGGTTTGTCTTCCCCGTTGACGATTCGTTGCTTTGGCTCAACGTGAGATCACTATATACACAGGAGCCATGTTGAACGATTTCCAACAGTCAGGCCCAGACAATAGTGAGTTGAATACAATGAAGCTTTAGCCTTGAGGATATAATGCTTGTTTAGCGACCCTTCTCTATTATGATCAACCGGAGTACGATGAATTTTGGCAGGCTGTAACGGAACTAGATGTTCCTATTTACTTCCATCCTCGTTCAAATATTGCTCAAGTTCAAACGCTACTCTTCGACCATGCGCCATTCTTGAAGGGACCCTCTGAAGAATATGCTGTCACACTTGCAAATCATATTCTAGGGTATATCAGCTTGTTGATTTACTGATAGCCGTTAAATTCACTGACCCCATTCCCTGACAGCTTGTGCACAAATGGAGTTTTCGAGTAAGATATCTGCCAATTCCTTCTGATCTTTTGCTGAGATTGAATGTTGGAAGTCGGTTCCCTAATTTGAAAATTATTGTTGGTCATTTAGGTGAACGAATACCATCTGATCTATTCAGAATTGATGAACGTAGGGTACCATTCTGTTACTCAAAGAAGCGACTCACGATTTTTCTGTATGAAATTACCAGAGCTTGCAAGAAATGGACCTAATGGTCTCATGATGCAACGCAACGTTACTTCGTATTGGCACACGAACATCTATGAAACGACATCAGGAAACTTTGCCACTCCGCTCCTGGAGTTCCACATGGGTCAAATTGGGATCGACCGTATCCTGTTCTCAGTGGACTATCCATTTGTGCGTTTTTCTTGTTCGCCACCATAGGTTTGAATCGAAGGTCTTGATACAGGTGCTTATTCCTGAGGGCGAGGCTTGGGTTGAGAGTCTGAAAGATGTTTTGAATGAAAAGGACTTGCTGTCGTTGAAGAGGGGTTTGGCGATGGAGCTGCTGCATTTGGAAGATTAACGAATAAGTAAAGGAGTCTGACAGTGCTGAACATGCTCACTTCGTCGTTGTGCCCCTCCGTCACTCGCCTGAGTGACAACACACTGTATCCAAGTCAGACATTATGCACGCGTTAGGTCCTGCCGCTTGGCACGAGCAGATCATAGTATGTGATGGACTGCTAGAGTGACAGTAAATTTTCCTTGCATCTGAATCTAGGAACGCTTCACATTTCATTGGAAAACTGCACTCTGTATGTGTTTAGTAGGTAGAATTTCCTGGAGGCTGGTCAAGCACACAAGACTACGTTTACTGCACATTTGGCAGGCCAGCCGAATAACTCGCCACATAGGCCACAAAATTCAATGTGCTATTCATACAACAAGATCATGTTTTAGCACACCTGACATTTGTCACAGGATGTGTCAGATCATGCGGTTAAGCAAAGAAGAAACTATAGTCCAAGCAGGCATAACCAAACAGCAAGCAGGCATTGTTGACTAACCGGTAGATCTAGACACGGAGATGATGCATAGTTGACAAGAGCATAGTGCATTGGATTACATATTACTGTCCGGCTGAGTACTCTTGACCAACTCCACTATCAGAGGAAGCTGTGGCGTCTCCGGAGAATCTTGCAGTGTCGGAGTCGTAATGGTACCAAATTTCCAAATAATCTCTTTCTTCGGAGGGTAAAAGCGGAACTGAGAAACAAGGCTGGACAGAACAACCTCTGTCAAGGTCTCGTGTGTCAGTAATTATGATTAATTCTTGACAGTCTGGGGTATTTACTCATTTCCAATTGCGAGAACTTGAATCCTATGCAGGCTCTACCACCACCAAGGAATGTCAAGCTGAAGGAGGAAAACCTTGATTAGAGCTTTGGCAGAAAATAACATCGAGACGACACTGACAGGTGCGAATAGATCCCGGGCATATGAGCTTCGTGCAAAGCCTCCGGGAGGGGCCTAAGCCATCGTTCCGGAGTCCACTCAAGAGAGTCCGGACCCCACAAAAGAGGATCCCGATTGGCATTCAGAATATCAATGAAGACAGTCGTATCTTTGGGAACCAAGATCGATTTTATTTCGTGTCCGTCAATTCCTTTAATTGGCGTGAGCAAGGGTAAGACGGCATCTCTTCTAGAGCTATATATAGAGAATCAGTTGAGTAGGGCAAGTGAAACTAAGCTGTGCACATTCTGGCGACCTTCGGTACCGGGGGATGGCTTGGAAAATGATTTGGTTAATAATCGACAGGTAACCTGCTCCCAAAGAACCTACAGACGAAGAGTTTCTCGACAAACTGCATCCAGGAAAGGCAGTGAGACCAGATTATCATAGGGTATGTCGCCGTTATGCAATTTGCGTGCCTCAATGACCTCTGCACGAAGGCGCTCCTGTGCCTCAGGGTGAAATGTCAGGAGAAGCAGAGTGCGTGAAAGTGCATTCGACGTCGTATCAGTGGCGGCAAAGGTAAACGATCTAAAACCTGTCATAATTAGTTGAATGCCGCAGAACGCAATTCACTCACAGCATCTACATTCAATGAGCAGACGAAAGGGTTCGAGGATAATAGATAACTTGCCTGTCCTAAGACTTCCTCGTCTTGCAACTTATCTTCCGCCGATTCACTGTGCAAGGGAATCGTGAAAAAAAAAGGACAATTCCATAGACAGCTTACTGAGAATACTCAGAACATCCTTCGCTTTCGCAACCTGGTCCACAAGAGCTTCGTCACCTTCCATCAAAGCTCTCTTCTTTTCCTCAAAAATCTCCTTCATGGTCTGATCCCACGTATCAACAATATCCCTCAGAGCACATAATCTCCTACTGGGAAAATGATCGACAAGCCACCTCCTGAATCTTGGGGAGCCAATCTTGATAATGATAGGGAGGAGGTACTGCAGTTCAAAGGCCAGGTTAGCTGTGGTGGGTCTGGTCGAAGGAGAGTCTTGTCAGCAGCGATTAAGTCACGGAGTATAACATGGTACCAACGTGAATGCTTTAGCTGCTTCACAAAATGGATGTTGCGCGGTTCCCTCCACCAATGGGTCAAAAGAATATCCAAGGCCACTTCGACCAATCATCTCAAGTGCGGCGCGACTCATCCAATGCAAAAGATCTACCTGACAAATTATTCAGATCTAAGACACGGTTTATGAAGGGAATTTGAAATTGATTACCTCTTGAGGACCTTGAGCCAAGTTATTCTTGAGAACATTTTCGACCTGGCCAAAGAAATCAGGATTTTCTGTGGCGCTTGAGCGGACACGACATTATGTTTGTCTTGACCTTCTTTGCGACATCGTTGAAAATGGGAACTGGACAGATAAAACGTCAGCTCTAATGTGATCAAAATCAAATAATAGCAAAGCCCATCGTACTAATATTACGCATATGCACAATCGAAAAAACGGGATTCATCATTTTGCGTTGCTTCTTGTGTTGTTCACCTGGTCAATTGTTTTTGTGACCAAAGTCTTTGTTTCACTGATACGGGAGATGCACCTTGAGTCCCAAAAATTCCACGGCGGCCAAACATAACCTCATTTTGCCTACGTAAATGTCAAGATTCAATAGCACTGTTGGCGAACGTTACAAATACGCGAAAAATGAGCTGGTTTCTTCGTATATGACTTGGTCCTTCTCAAGGAATGAACAACCATTCAAACAGAAGAACGTATTACCGCACCTTGACAAGTATGTGGTGCATGGCACTCGGGTCATAAACCCCCAGGTATTTTGTCTGCTATGACATCAGCAACACCTTTGCGAGTGGAATGACTGTGACTTGCGCCAAAAGGACCCCAAATTTTAGCAACTCTGCCATCTGTGTATAGAGAATTAGAGATGGCAGATGTGTTTTGCTTTTTAACTTTATACAATGTTGGGCAATCATCGAAGCGAATTGCCAACTGATATTAGAGGGATTCAACATCTGGCCCATGTTTCCTGAGGCAAGAACAGATATGTTCAGCAGAGGTATTGCTATCTAACAATCCACACCTGTGGCAAACGACTTATTCTTGGGTCCAGGAATGTTATCGATGTCGCTTTTCGATGCAAACCGTCTGACGGTCCAGACAATGGCAAGAAGGGCAAGAACCTGGGATAGTAAGGTAAGCATGATGTCAAAGCGCGTGCTGCTTGGGACAGATACTAGCCACTTTATATGCCATTTGGTATCCGAAATCTTGAGTATCGAACTTGTGATCTACCGTAAAGTACACGTGCGTCTCTTGAGCACTTCGGTCAAGTGAACATCCACACATATGTACTAAATAGAGAAACTGACATCCTTGAGAAGACTACAGATGAGAGAATCTAATAACGCTTACGATAACGCTCCAGTTATGATAGCTGATAGCCTAACGGGGCTCTCCTTGATGACATGGAAATGTAAGGTTTAGTTACTAATCGAATCTGTTTCCCTACCGGAAAACAAGAATCACTGGTCAGTAGATAGCAAATTTACACATGTGGTATATTTGTGCCCCTATAACACCTTTTCGAAACAATTTAGATACGAATGAGCGTCTGGCGAAAATTTGGAGGCTCCAAATATTGTAATGATCACAGGCAAATTTTGAGGAGTTTTGATAGCAAGGTTCTGTTGGAACACCAGAAGATACTCTTAGATATGAAGGGCACTGGCACATCCTCAGAAGACAGGCGCAGGGCTGGATCTTATACTCTCCTGGGAACATGGATTAGAAGCGATGGTCGAAAACCTGGGATAAAAGGCCGTGTTCACCAAGACTGGATAAAAGCGACAAAATTAACGCAGCGAGCGATAAATAATAGGGAAAACAACGTGGGTGAGGAGTAGCAATTGGGGAGAGAGCGGAGGCGGGGTATGAAAATAGAGTGTGTGGTGACAGACGAGGAGTGAGAAGCGAGGTGAGAGAGTCAAGGACGAAGAAGACGTACAAGATATCCAGCGGAGAACCCACGATTCAAAAATGACACACACCACGAGATGTAGATTACGAGATCCGCGCGCCAACCCAACCCTCTGGGAGGGAGAGAAGATTAGAACGCGGCAGCATCCTTACCTTTGAGCACACTGCGACTCGGACGTGTTATCTCCGACATATGTAGCAGCAGTATTCAAGTGGACACCTTTCTTGCTGGTATAGTTTGCTTCCCTTTCTGCGCACTTGACCTGGCCAATGGTATTATTCGTGACATACTCTAAGGATCGTCGGTAATGCTTCGACGCCCAAATGACACTTGCGTGACAGTGTGACATCACTCCTCCGTTGAAACCAAACTCACGAAAATGGAGGGACCGAAAGCCGCAAAGTAAAGCATCGTCTCTTGTTTTATGACTGGTTTAACATGTTTCCTATCTCTATAGGAAACGAAAAATTACGGACAAAACCATTCCAAATGTCATCCTACAAAATCCTGACTTCGCCCAAGATTCGCGTATGTACCAGGACTTGCTGGAGATGGAAAGGAAATTGGATTGGACAATGATGAGGAAGAGATCAGAAATACAGGACGCACTGACTAGGAACCCTTCGGTGCGTCGCCTGATACCTCTTTTATCGTTGAATATTTCGCCCTGAATGATGAGCTCCAGACAACACGGACGTTGCGGTTGTTTCTTAGCCATACAGTCTCTGGGCAGCTTTGGCAGGGAGGAGGTGATATAACTGCTAACTTTGAAACGGGGGAAGGCATTCCTGCTTGGCAGTTCAGACTCGAAGGACGATTATTGGAGGTACGTCGCGCATGTTCGTCACGACGCGTGTCAAGTTAAAGATCTCCCTGTAGCCACACAATCAACGGACTCGGGATAAAACTCCGCAGCGCAAATTCTCAACTATGATCAAACGTATGATAATTGAGCTGGACCGTGATCCCTCATTATACCCTGAAGGCAACATCGTTGAGGTAATTATATTCTCAGCTTGATTTGTTTCAAGCCTTATGCCCATTTCCAGTGGCCACGAGCTTCAGGTCATCATAATCCTGTCCTGGATGGGTTTACAGTCAGACGGACTGGGGATGCGCCGACAAAATTGAGAGTGATTCTATATCTGGATCATTACCCTGAGCAACTCAAAGTCGTCGGCGAGCTCAGTACGTCCTCTTTGCGACATGTCCCTTGTTCGCAAGGCCTTACGTATCAACATCCAGGCAATATCCTTGGAATCAAGTCGGAAAGTCGTATTGGTGCCATCCAGGCACTATGGAATTACATAAAGGTTAACAACCTCCAGGACAAAAGTGATAGACGCCTAATCCGAGCAGATGACAGATTAAGACCAGTGCGTTCCCATCAATGTTACTGGGTCGTGTCATGTATTGATAATGTCATACATATTGAAGATATTCGGAGGAGAACATGTCTTTTTCCAACAACTTCCTGAGCTTGTGAACCGGTTCCTTGCTCAACCCGATCCTATCCTCTTACATTATACGATCAACCCCGCTATTCAACCCCCAGAGCGCCCTCAGGCATGGGATGTCGAGATCAAGATGGAGGATCTTTCGTTGAAGAATCGGATGGCAGCTATGGTCGTTCAGACGAAGGAGAGTACTCAAACACTGACAAAGATGGACGATGAAGTATGTAATTATTGTTCTGGCTCTGGACTCGTGTCTGACCTTTGCGCGTAGATTGCACTCTTAGCGCAGTCTTTACATAATTCGCATCTGAAGAAAACCTTCCTCGAGTCTTTCGCGCGAGACCCAGCCAAATTCATACAGACTTGGCTAGAATCTCAGTCTCGAGATCTGGAGAGTGTACTCGGTAGCGGACCCAGTGAAGGAATGACTGTACGTCAGGAGGAACTCAAACGGAGTGAATTTTTCCGACTACCCTGGGTCGAGGAGGTAATTTCGGGCTCTGCATCAGCATTGATAGTGGCTCATGGTTTCATATTCAGGCGGTCTCCATTCAAGAGGGTATGCGTCTGGCGGCTAAGGGTATGCAGTAGGACGCTTTATGTACTGTTTTCGAACGGCTCGAGGTCGTTGTAATTTTGTTTTCGTGTTATAGTGTCAGTATCAGTCGCACAGGATACTTAGTGGATAATGTTGCAATGAGCAACAAAGTTGCATCCCATGACTGACACACTAAATTCTTCTAATTGTACTCACTATGTGGGGCCGAATTCGGACCAGGCCATTGTCTCATTGTCCAGACCTACCCACGCCGCAGCTCCTGTTCATCAAGCAGAGTCCGACCTCTTGATCGTCGCATTTCTCCGGAGGCCTCTCCTTTTTACTAAACCATTGCTAATATCTGCCCATAATGGCTAGCAAGCAGGCAAGTTGACTTTGTAAAGCCTCAGAAAACCTAAGATACTTATCTTCCGCCCATGCAGTTGGGAAAGCTTCGTCAGGTTTGTGGTTTCGGATGCCTTGTCTAACATTTTGGTCTGATCAGTCCACTTTTGGTGACTAGTGGGCTGGAGAAGTCATCTTGTCCCGGGACAAGACGACACTTTCTGAGGAGTTCCAAGAGCTCGAGAGAGATATCGAGCTACGAAAGGATGGTGCTACCAAGTCGGCATAAACGTCATATTCTCAGTTCCCTGTGCTTATATTTGCATTCACCTAGGCTGCTGGCAGCTTCTGAGGCATATCAGTATACCCTTGCGAAAAAGAAGAAGAACGATTCCTTTGAAGACAGTGAGAAACTGTTACCCGTCGACTCGCTCGGCATTGTGATGGTTGCACATGGAGGAGAGTTTGGCGATGATTCGGCATATGGTGACGTTGTAATGTCATTGCGTATGTAGTAGAAATACTGATTGGTCCTAGGTGCATCACTCGTCAAACTTGGAGGTGCTCATCGCAAGATTGCTGCGCTCCAGGAAGCATTTGCTTTGACCTTGAAAGACACTTTTCTATCCTCTCTGGAAAAATATACAGGCGAGATCAAAGACTATGAGACTCAGAGGAAGAAGCTAGAGAGCCGGAGGTCTGTAAATCTTCATTCACAAGTTTGAGTGGCAGTCTTCTTATGATATGACAGGTTGAGCTACGACGTGGCTGTGACCAAATTTGAGAAGATAAAAAATGGAAAAAAAGATAAAGAAAAACGGGAAGCCGAGGAAGAGATGGAGAAAGCTCGGGACCGCTAGTATGTACATTTATCTAATGACGTACTTCTCTCCCTCAGCTACTTGTTGACAGTGACGAGACGTCTGAAGAAGTCAAAGCTCAGATGCACGCCATCCAAAACAAGGAAATGGATCAACTGCGTGAACTCACCAATTTCCTCGATCAAGAAGTTCGTTTTGTCGAACAATACTTAAACGTTCTCAACGAAGTCAGAAGCGAATGGTTTGACGAGTAAATCTTCTAATACCATCCTTGGAAAAGGCTTTTTCAACGTTTTCCAGATCATCATTGATGCATGTCCCCCCTCGCCGAACATCCGCGCCTCCCCATGTATTTCCGCACTCGAGAACTTCACCAGAATATGAACATGAAATTTCCCGCAAACTCTCCAGGAGCCCGAAGTCTGTCTCTAGTAAGCCACCATCAAGGCCGGCATCCCGTTCGTCGAGAAAGCGAGCAGATAGCGGAGCAACCGCCGGGGAGAAGGATGAAAAAGACAAAGCTTCCAAGCGTACCGGTGTTGCGGGCTGGGCATCCAGTGCGATGGACTCTATGACAGGCCGTGGCAAGAAGAATTTGAAGGACAAGGAGCAATTTTCTTCCTTGGACGCAGATTTTGAAGGAGAATCTGAGGATAGCACACGCAACTCACCATCAAAGAAGTCCGGCACGTTCCATTCTCTTACTAGAAGGTTGTCATCAAAGTCGAGAGACGCTTCGCCTGTGTCTACGCCCAAGATTCTCAAACCTCCATATCTTCTTGAGAAGAGGCTCGTACGCGCGACACAAAGCTTCTCTGGTGGTGTGGACGAGTTGTCGTTCATTTCTGGAGAAGAAATCACGGTTCTTAATGAAGTCTTGGACGACTGGTGGATGGGCGAATTGAATGGCAAGAAAGGGTTGTTCCCAACGTCTTGCGTAGAAGTGGTCACTTTGAATCCTAGACATCCCAAAGACTCTTACAAAGCAGCCCTTTTCTCAACGGTATATTCCTCTAAAGAGGACGCTACCCACGATTCTGCGGATGGCGACTCGATTACTTACTCATTGAACGATTTCGACGATGACCACGACTTTGAAAGGAAACCTCTTTCAGCACATCATACTGCTGCGTTCCTTAACGGTCCGTCTGATGGCGCGAGCGTCATCAGCAGCCTCAGAGGCGGTGAAGATGATCTTATCGTACCTTTTTCTGGGACTGCAGAATTCAACGGTGGCTATGATGATCATTTCCAGATGGATCCTGTAAGCAAGCCCTCTGCAGAGGCTTTTGCCCCTCACCTTTCTCATATCGCTTCACCTCCGTCGTTCCCACGGCGCGCAACAGAAACTGCAGTCGCGGGAAATGCCACGTCAGGAAAAAAGCCACCTCCCCCGCCCCCGCGGCGGTTGACTACCAATGCACTTGGCCCCAGTCCCCCCATTCCTGAACGACAATACAAGATGAAAGCTCTTACTCTTGCCTCGTCCATGAACAGTCATGATCGATCACCATTCGAGAGTGTAGCAGAACTTTCGACGCCAGATGCTCAAGACAATAAATGTGAGGATTTCAAGCAAAGTCCCTACCAGGCGAATGGGATATGTAGAAATTGTTTCCAGCTCCATGGATAGATAGGGTCCTTATCTTCTCGATTTCCGATGACCCACGTGTCGGAATGGACTCGGTTTTAATTGCACATGTACTATATATATGCGTGTAGTGTATTATTATCTTACTTTTGTCTCATCCCATATTCTACTACAACTAATATGTTCCCGTACCCATTGTTTTTCTGGGTTTTCTGGATTTGCTCCAGCGCAAAAAAGCCTCGCCCACAACTTTGGACAGGTAATCCATCACGTGAAGCGGAGAGCCAATCAACTTGGAGCGTGAGCCTCCTATTCAATCGACGGGTCGACGGCTAGTTGTCTTTGGTGCTCTTCCGCAACTCGATATTTCTTTGCAATGTCCGGGGACAGTCTTAAGAGAAGGAAGATTGCAGTTCTAGGCTCACGTTCGGTCGGTTAGTGTGCACATCGAGCTGTTCTGTGGGTCCATTTCTGACGAACAAGTCGCTCAGGGAAGTCCTCTCTCGTGAAGCAGTTTATAGATGTCAGTTCGTTTGGCTCCTGTGGAAATCTCGATGTTGAATCCCTTTTATCCTCAATAGAATCATTTTGTGGACGCTTATTATCCAACGATTGAGACTACATCTGTCAAGACTGTCACATACAATGGGGTACAATACGACTGCCATATCATCGATACTGCAGGACAGGTGAGTTGATTATGACTTCTCTTCTGATTTCACTCCTTATGATGCGAGGATTAGGATGAATACTCGCCCGTAAACGCTCAGCATGCTATAGGAATCCACGGATATGTCTTGGTCTACTCTATCACCTCCCGCGCCTCTTTCGACATGATTCAGATCGTTTACGATAAGATTGTCGACTTTTGCGGTGTCACAGATATTCCTTGCGTCATCGTCGGCTCGAAAAGCGATCTGCATCAAAGGTGGAAGCTCCGAGTTTTCTCGTTGAAACCTTGTCTTGTGCTGATTATTGCGTCTTCGCAGCCGTAAAATCCAGTTCAATGAAGGTCAGAAGCTGGCCGGACAGCTGCATGCTCAGTTCCAAGAGACCAGTGCGAAGGAGAATAAAAACGTTGGTAAGCCAGGAATTCGGATCATGATCAAAAGATGATTTTCTGATCAACTATATCTTCCAGCTAAGGTTTTCGAAATGTGCCTCGAAGAAATTGAGAAAAGATCTCTACCCAATCAGAAGGAGCCTGAGGCAAGCCGGTGTGTCGTCATGTAGAATTTTTCCCTTACAATGTCTGGTTATGCTGTGTCTTTCTACCCTTTCACTCCTTTCGGTGCCGCCTTAATCACTGTCGTCATGCTATCTTAATTATGCGCCAAATGTCCTGTAGAAGCAGGTGGATCGCCTAGACGATCTACCTTAGAATCATTCCGTACTTCTCGACACACGAACTATTGTAGACCTTAGTATGTATTGATCTCGCTCGATATTTCCTTCACACCTTTTGGCACCGATTAGAGTCGACTGTTGAATGTCCTCAACATGTTTGTTCTGAGGTGATCACATTTTCCTATAGATCTTCATACTGAATGTTTTTCCACTGTGTTGTGGTAGGTTGAATCGCTGTCAAAATTACCATTGACAGTTGTGACATTGTGGTGTAGTATTCTACAGAAATTATAGAGATTATGAGTTCCGATTTATCAACCCTGATCGTCACCAGTACAACGGGCGAAATTTGGTCATTTACCTTACTGTTTCGACGAACTGTATCACTGTCCCTGTAATAAATTAGTGATGTTCCCATGTTTTCATCCAGAGTGTGACAGATACCATAGAGAGTAAAATGTTGAACATAGAGGTTATGAGACCTCTTGATCCACAGTTTGAGATGTCTTTACATATGGGGTAGCTTAACAGTTTGGTAATGTTCCAAGTAGTGGATGAGTCCAATATTGCATTTGTCATGTGCAACGTCAAGCAATGTCTTCCCATCGGCATACTTGGCTGTTCTGTCCCATCCGTGGTTGAGCAGCACCTCTAGTTTGTCCAGACCCACGCAGGATCCATGGTTTGATATTGCCATGTAGAGTACATCGTGAGAGAATGATTTGGCACCATGATCCACCAGGTACCCCACCACATCAGAGACGCCTCCAAAAGTGGCAAGATCAAGTGCTGTCCATGCTAAGTTTTTCCCCAACCAATCTGCAACAGCAGACATCCGAGCTGGCTTTTGTTCAACCAGAGCAATGACGCCATTCAAGTTGCCGTCGAAGGCTGCATGATGCAAAGCAGTCCAACCACGAGGATCGTGACAATTGAGGTCTATTCCTCGATCCACTAAATCACAAAGCTCTTTTGCATCTCCAAGGCTCAGACATCGAAAGAAGAACCGACTGCTCCAATCAATGTCAGATCGAAGCAAGTTACCACCCCATTACAGAAGGTACCGAGATAAGGTATGATGCTTCTTCTTGAGTGCCTCTGTATAAACTTCCAGTAGTGTATCCATTATCTGTGTTTGCCAGTCTTTCAAATGAGTAGTAGATTCACCTACAAGAGCTTCAATGGATGTGACTTGCATAAGAGCTACAAGCAGTCGACCATATACAGTAATCTTTCCGATGTCGTCTTCTTCGGAGAATGTTGAAGAAGTATATGGCAACCTTGACAAGGCATACGTGATTGCAGAGACAAGAAAATTGTCTTCTGAGCTGGATAACAAAGGTTCCAGATCCATAGAGCGATAAGAGGGGGCTTCATCAAACAAACCACAAGTACCCTCAACGACAATCTCTTTAACAGAGTGATTAGATGAGTGGTTGAATACCCAACCCAAGGAGTTGTGAGCAAGATGAAAAGGAAGATCAGAGTGTTTGTACAACACTTGCTTTTGTTCTGCCATCTTCAAAGATTTTCTGTGTATCCGTGGCCGCCATATCATACGTGACTTGTGTGTAAGCACATCCCAGAGGCTCAAGCATGCATATCGAACCATAGCAGAAACAAGGAACAGAAGCTGGGCTAGAGAGAATATGAAAGGAATGCGGTAGGGACAAGCAATGTCAAAGGCCGGTATAATGGAGGATCCAAAGTAGAACAGAAATGTGAGAGCAGTGATCCCAAAAACAACTCCACATATCGGACGAGACAGTTGCGAGACGTAAAGAGCAAGCCCAATAAGAAAAATTGCAACTGAACAATGTAGAATCAATGGGAGACTCTCAATGATATTGACGAGTTTCCATTTCACAAGTCCTTCAAAGCGGAATTGGCGGATTAAAGCGCGGGTTTTGGCGCCACCAGGTACCATTGCAGTGTATGCCTATTCGTCAAGTTAGATGACTGCGAGACAAGGTGAATGGAGTGAACAAAATCTGGATCCATTGTTTAGCTAGAACAGACAGGAGGGCAGTTGCACCACAGACATGACACTTCATGCTTCTTGATGGGCTTTTAGGTCCATTTTAGTGACAGTAGAAATGGGCCTTCGACAACAACCGTGTCGGAGGTTGATGCTTCTTTTACAAAAATAGCACCTCCTGAGATCTCCGATCCACCGGGTGGTTCACACATTCCCTCCATCTGCAGGTTCCGATCGGACCTCCATCCTGACATCAATACCTCACGACCTCAGCCTTGTAGCTACTTTGTATTATCTAAGGTACTCTTCAATACCAATTTGCTCAGCCTGACAATTCATGGTCCCGCCCAAGGTAGCAACCCGCAACAGACAGCCTACTACCTCAGGCTTAGGCCAGAGCTTCTCGAGCCCAAGATAGCGACGTAACAAGGCCAAGGCGCAACACATCGTACAGCCTCTAAATCATGAGAGTGAACTTCGTCGGCTCAAGGCCAAGTTGGATGCACTTAAACAAAACAGTGCCAGCACATCCAAATCTTCCGCTCAAAACCCTGCCGTCGATAATTGTTCTGACGAGGGCCCCACAACAATGCTCATTGACGAACCTCTTCCGTTCCATGACGCTCCAACTGCAGAGTTTGTTGAATCCCAGCCAGAAACTGGACGTGTTTCGCGTCGCATACTACCCGACCAGGCCGCCAACAGCTTGTACTCCAATTGGGCAAATGTGCTCTCACGACTTGTCACACCTCTTCTCGAATATACTTCGAGGTCTATTGGAGAGATTCCAGAGAGGATTGTGTGCTTACAATCCAAGTGTGTTGAAAACTGTATGATGCGGAGTAATCAGGTCCTATGTTTGTTTCAAGACTGTGTGTATTCCCTCTTTTCTCTGACTGTTCTAATGGGGCTTCTCTTTATCACAGATTTTCAAAAATTTACAGTCAATTGGTGCACTTGTGAAGATCTTCTCCATGTCCTTGTTAGCAACGGACTATTCCCAACTGCCCCTCAACACCCTCGTATAGCGATTTCCATTCATCTTTTAGACTTCTATCGTGCACTCTTCGAGCGTTCATGTGATGCCGTTAATGCTATGGCTAGCGCCCTCAACACTTTCTACGCACGTAGGGGATTCGTTCTTCTCAATAAAAAAGTGAGTACACCTTTATCATTTCCATTTTAGCTTCACAACGAGTGATTGCAGGGTGCACCAATACAAGATGCTTTCCGCCGAGGTTTGGGTTATGCAGCGCAATGGTACGACAATCTCCAGATTTGCTTAGAACAGCAAGTAGAGGCTGCCGTAGTCAAGTCGGACACCCGTCTTCAAGAGTACAAGGACAACAAGAGCGACAGGAGTGTCAATTTAGTTATATACCGTGCTCAGTGTGCTATGCCTCAAACACCTGGAAGCCTGGATCTCCCAGCTAGCAAACCTTCTGCATCTTTGACACCAGGGGAGTGCGCGCGTATTCTCCAGCGCAGGTGTCCCGCCTGTTTTGGGGGTAAACTTTTTGGGCGCCCATTAGAGTCAGAGTATGCATTTTCCAGACATGATGCTCTGCCATAATACTAACTTATCTTAGTGGAGGTGACAATCCATGTATGCATAGATGGTAATTTAAATCATCGACACCTTCGATCTGCAGGCGATTGCCCCAAATTCTATGAACCTGAATTCATTCTACCAAAGGACTATGTTGACATTGTGGGCGCTCGCATTGAGAATATCCGACATTCTCGCAAGCCAAAGCAGCGCAAGCCCATTGTCCTTGACGAAGCCATCAACGAATGCGAATCTTCACATACAGCAGGAAAAGGGTCAAATGTGAAGACTAATATAGAGAAGTTTGATGACGGAGGATTGATGGCCCTTGTTTGTCGTCATGATATTCCTATCTTCCTTGCAAATATCGACACACCTGGAGAGCAACAGAAGTATGCTGTTGCAATGATTGAACATCTTTTTAGCTTTTTACCTGCAGCGGCGACTATAACGGTACTCTATGACGTGGCTTGCATATTAGACCGTAGCCTTCGCACCGTGAGTCTCTTGTTGACCCACTCTTATTAACACTTATGACATTTTAGTATGAGTTCCTTCCTACTAACATCACTCAACGCATGGGACTGGCAACGAGTGCTATGCATGCATTCGTTCACCAGTGGGCATGCCAAATCGTTTACAACCCTCAAATACGTACTGGAGTGGGATTAACTGATGGAGAAGGCGTCGAACGCCTTTGGTCTCGGATGCAGAAGCTTGTAGCCATCACAAGGTCATGCGGAGTATGTATCTTGTTCTCTTTCAAACGTTGTAGCTGCACTGAATTACTTTGAAGAGATCGCGCCGTCTTTACATTATTGACCGACATGTTGCTTCGATTAGTCAGGATCTCCATGATGACCTGGGATCTTGGATCCGGTGCCGTCTCAACAAAGGCACAGATGGCCAAAGCCAACAAGCTCGTGAAATCATTACGTCCTGTGGTATTGAGGAAGGTGTATTACGACAGGAATGGGCCCTACAACAGGCCTCAGAGCTCTCAATTCGGGCACGTAAGGCTTACATTCCCAATGTCTTGCATAGACTGTGATTGATATATTCTTAGAGGCCCCGGTTCGCCTCAAAAAGGAACTTGATACTATCCTCACTCTACAGGGTGATCTTGATGCATCCGAGAAAACCCTTCACTCCACACGGCTTTCCCTAGCTAAAGTGTCCCCATCTGCACATTTGCTTCGAGTGCTCACCAGCCTACAGGAGCATCACGAGCAGCTCAAGGACGACATTGAGGAACTTTATGCATCACTCAGTGTACAAGAATTGTTTCCAGAACTGCGTGGAGTTGACCTTGAGTTCATCAGGATCCTTTTAATTGCTCGAGACCTGAAGATAAATGTTCGGAAGCGTGCAATTGGTAGCTTCTTTGAATGGGACAGGCTGGATCAGGCCACAGGTGGCCGTCATCAGATTCTTGGTCCATGATAATATTTCTATCTATATCTCTATCCACTGAATAATGATTGACTATAGGTACAAAGCTGCATCAGGCCACTCGCGCTGCTATCAAAAAACGTGCACCGGCGCTTATGGCTGGTCTACAGAAGTACAACGATCTCTGCGCAACTCTTGCATCGATGTATAATCCAGAATGGGCTATCCCACTCCCTGAACCTCTCCCTACTGAACTCAAACCCCTTTGCAATGCTCCTTATCTTATGCAGGATGTCTGGATCAGTCGGCCAGTGGAGCAGGTGCCACAATGGTTAGGGGACAAAAATTTTTGTGATGGCATTCGAGCACTATTAAAGGTCAACCGATGCAGAGAGGAGCGTTGTCGCCTAGAAGTAGAGGCTGAAAATCTGGTCCGATGGTTTGGTCGGGAACTTGCTGCAACTGAACTTGCCTTAAATGAGCCCTGCAGTAAGTGGGCGCCATCACTCTATCTGATTTCTCCTTATACATTTTACCTAGATTTGAGACTTTGCATACCTTTGCAACAGTGACATGCCCATCTCCTTGCCCTTTGAATTCAATGGAGTAGCCCAATTGCTCCGCAGGATGTCTTTGACCATCAAGTTCAGTACGCCTTTGAAATTGCACGCTCCGTTCAAAGATTGTCTGCTACGACACCCAGTGATTTGTCTTCCTTTCCATCTGCTGTATCCAAATCTTGGAGATGTGTCCATGAGCAGGCGGAATATGTCGACGACGATGATATTCCAGATTCCCTTGATGGCACCACACTAGCTGTCACTGAGGACATCTTATTTGCTGACTACCTGTTGCAGGAGCTTGATGAGCTGGCCGATGAAGAAACCGTCATTCCATATGGCATTTCTCCTGGTGTCAATGCGACTTTATTTTGGGAAGTCCCAGTGAGTCTTATACATTCATTGCGTATTTTACTACATTATATTTATGAATCGTCACAGAATCCCATGACTGTTCATCAAGATCTCCTCCACGAATTACACTTCCACACTTTCAAACAATTTGAACCTCTATCAGTCCTGCGATACTTCCCATATCATCGAGGTCGAGTTGTCTTCCAACCTCGAGAGCTTGGAATGATGAACTCAGCAACCGCTCGTCTCAATGACATATGCATCAACGGTCTTGGAGCTGTATTGAAGAATCAATTTTCTGATTCAACGAGAAATACCTGTTACTCGAGTTGAAAATGTGCCCTTTTTTCAACGTTCGATCTTTCTATGATACGTTACAATGCAAGTGATGCAGAGATATGGCGACGGACACGACACACAGAGTATTGGAGCCACGAAGTATGGATTCTTCCCATTCACCGCTCAGAAAGTGAACATTGGGTCATGTGTACGATAATACCATCAATCGGCGAACTTCATCTCTTTGATAGTTTGGGACAACGGCATCCATGGAACGTTGAAGTTCAGGTGTGCAAAACTTATTCTTCCAGGTTGACTTAGTAACATTTATTGATAGGAAATAATGACATTTGTCGGTCGTCTGGTCCTCATAGCTAATCAAAATGGACAACCGTTGCAGGTCGTCACATCTGGCTGGATTGTGCGGCCCACTGTCGTTCAACCTCGCCAAACCAACGCTGTTGATTGTGGTGTATGGGTCATCGCAAACATTGCGGCTGTTCTTTCAGGCTTTGTAGCAACAGGTATTGAAGAGTCCAACATAATCTCTGTTAGACAGGCACTTGTTCGAGTTCTTGCTGCACTCCCCATTCTCAATTAATTCTATATTTGTACACCTCTTTCGATTCAATGATATTATATTATATGCTCCGAACAGTATCAAATGCATTGTAAAGGTACTCAAAAGCTACGTGATATTTGACTTATGGCACGTAAGTATTCTGATACATCAGTTGTTTCTGTCTATGCAAAGGATGTGCATCGTCAGGGTCAACTGCAACTGCAAAGCCAAGATCTGCCAAGCACTTTGCAAACTGGGAGACCTCCTTCACCGCCTGCTCTGCCTCCCTCCAATCCTTGCCCACTCCCACCAATTGCAGAATTTCACCCTGATACTTTTGTATATATCTTTCTAGCCTCTCAGCACGTACAATTGCATCAAAAACAGGTTGGGTCTTCCTACTTGCGAGAGTACAGGTGTAAAGCCTTTCCATGAAATCGAAGGGAGAATTTCCAACAAACTTGCGGTGCTTGCGAAGAACTTTGGCAACCTGGACCTTCCAGTACATTACATTCTCAGGGTCGTCACTGTTATAAATGCTGAGTGGATTATCCACCCAAGAAAATGAAGGACTGTCCTACCTTGACGAACTCGTTATGGCCTCCTTGTTCTGTAACTTTTGTGCGTTCTGGAAATTCATTGGAGGCTGAACAGCCATCAGAGTGGGCCTAGTTGCATAGCAATATGGAGTCATATAAGCCTGAGGATGCGATGAATGTTGGCGCACTGTAATTCATTCCTGGAACTGCGTGTGACACACTCGCTCCGCAACTCCACAGTGGGGCTAGTTAATATTCATTAGCATTAGCTCATGTACATTGAAGAATAATTACTTCTTTTTGACACCGACATGATAGTTGCTGCGGCGCCGAGCATTGACAATATTCTTGTTCCTGCAAAATACTACTTGTTATGAAGGTCTGTAGAACCGACTCTGTAGGCTTACTTGTGGTAGCTTTTTCTGCTCTTAAGGTTAGCAGCAATCCTCTGTTCTTCAGGAGTATGATACTTGCGCTTGCGGCCCATTATCAATGTATGGAATGGAGTCAGAGAGTAAAGGGCTAAAAACGTTATCAAAGCTTGATGTCTGGTCGTCTTACCTTTTTGAATTCGTCTTACCAAAATTCTATTTTACCTGAAATCTCTGTAAAAATTGGCAAATAGACTCAGTACCACTCAAAGTTTCTTGCATGGAATCTCTGTACCTACAACTATGTTGGTGAATTCACAGAGTCCAAGTGATTATTTCATGACGGAGACTGGTCCGGTATTTGTTCATATGTACAATGGGCACCCACGGTTGATAATTCCTTACCGGCTCTTTTTTCCCCCTGTCTCAGCCCCTTGACTCTACCCTGAATCTGGTAAATTTCGGTGAATTTCCAGTCATCATCACAATCATGATGCTTAACCTCTTTAGATGCCGCCCCAATCTGCACGTGCTAGTAGCATTGAGACATCCAGTGCTGGTTCCAAGTCTGAGTCAGACACAGAAAAGAAAGCTCGACCAAAGAAAGCTCGAAAACTGATTACTAACATGGTCTATGCCTGGGCTACAAATGTTGAGATGGAAGCCTTCATCCAGTATCTTTGTCCCATCTACTGCCATGCAGCATCTGAGAAGGTAATTGAAGAATTTGTCCACCTACTGAGACCGGTCTGGTTTGATCGCTTCCCAATCATTTTCCTTGATGGGTTCGACTATAATGAGCAGAGCGTCGGCCCTGATCCCCAAAAGTTCTATGAGGACAAGACCTTCACAGTCAGTAAACTCGCTTTTTTTGCTTTGGTTGATTCAATCTCACCAGCATGTCTAGAATGTTACAAATCAAATTCGTTGCATCTCAACTACGTCTGGCAAGGATTACAAGCATTGGAGATATGATCATTGGAGGGATTTACTCACCATTTCAGCCGATCGTGAGGTCCAAGTAAGGCTTCAGTTTGTTGGAGGGGAGTCGCGGTACGCGGCACGTGAGCGGTGTGTCGCAACACACAAGAATAGATGGATTAGGAAAAACTATACAGTTGGGGGATATGGATCGGATTCGGAACACAACATACCTCAGTCGCTTTGGATACCGACTGAGGTATGTAATCTACCCAACTTAGAGATAGACACAAGTACTGAATCACTTTATTAGTTTCTGTATTTAACAGGTACATAGGACTAATTGAGTCACTTTGGATACCGACTGAGTTTCTGTATTTAACAGGTTATTGGCCCCGTGCCACTCAGTGAAAGTGACACCGAAAAATTTTTTTTTCTGTCCCACCCAACCCGACCCACGAAATGTCTCAGAACCCTTCCCTATTCCTCCTCCCAGCGGACGAGAAGTTCGATGGGTTGAACTGGGCGAGCTTTAAAACCACGATTACTGAGGCCGCACGAGGACGTGGCTTGCTCGGTTACCTGACCGGCGCGATTACCGCCCCTAGCCCAGATGAACGCAACTCCAAACCCACCCCCGCAACCGTGTGGTGGGGCGCCACAAACCCTACGCCTGACGAGTGGCTTCAACGCGACGCTTTTGCGCGGAGCATGGTGACACTCAACGTCGTCAACCCAGTGGGTGCGGGCGTTAAGTTAGATGGAACTGCAGCAGACGCGTGGTTATCATTAGTGACCCTGAACGACGCTAAGTCGGACCTGGCCCTGATCCACGCCGAGGAGGCGCTTGCCTCGGTGAAGTACACGGATGGGTCAAGCATTGAGGCCCACTTTAAGGCGATGCAAACGGCGTGGTCGAGGGCTAATGACCAGGGCGCTGGCATTGACGACAGGCGTTTCAGCACGTATGTCATCAAGTCGATGCCGAGTTCTTGGGCAGCTGTTACTGGCTCATTGATCAATGAGCAGACGTCTGCCGAGGTGATTGTGTGACTGACAACGCACGCGCTGCTATTGTATGGCGCTTCGGCTGTGGCCCCCGCAAAAACGGCACAGGCATTGGTGGCGCAGACCAACCGTAACGCCAGGGACAGGGGCGTGTGTTAAAACCCTGTGTGTGGCCGCGTTGGGCACACTATTGACAAGTGTTTCAAAAAGGGCGGCGGGCTAGAAGGCCAGTACCCTGACTGGTGGAAGAAAGGTCGAACGGGGAACTCGACCAGCACGACAACGCCACAAGTCCCAAGTTCGACTCCAGCCAGCACCACCCCGCAAGCTAACTCCGCGGTGACGTCGGCTAACAATGACAATACGCCCGCCTCTCGGTGCCTTGCTTTCTCGGCTGTGACAGGGGGCGGCATACCCGATCGCATCACCTACGCCGACTCCGCGGCGAGTCGGCATTTCTTCACGGACCGCGCTGACTTCATCTCGTATGGCCCACCTGATGATACGTGCAGGACTGGTCTTGCAGCGAAGGGGTCTTTTGACATTCTGGGCTGTGGGAAAGTCAGGAAGTGGATCAGTTTTGCTGGGGAGACGATTGAAGTCACGTTTGACAACGCACTCCACGCCCCAGACTTAGACCACAACCTGGTTTCCATCGGATCCTTAGTTTGCAAGGGTGTCCGCCTTGGTATCGACAGTGACGGCGCAACGCTTCATGCGCCCGATGGCCGACCCTTCATGAAGTGTCCGATGTCAGGCACGATGTTCGTCATTGAGTTTGTCCCGCCCCCTCCAGCAGCGCTCGCAGCACGATCCCTGAGCAAGCCCACTGGACTTGAGACTTGGCACCACCGGCTGGGTCACATTGGCGAGTCCACGCTTCGCGAGATGGTCCGTCTAAATGTTGTTGACGGGCTCAAGATGACCACAACCTCCACTGCCGGCAGGTGTGAAGACTGCATCATGGGGAAGCAGTCTTGCCGCCCGTTCAATGCCATTGTGACACCCGAGTCCCTCCTGTATGAGAGAGTCGCGTTCGATATTTGGGGTCCCGCTTGGGTCTCGACGACAGGGGGCAAGACGCTGATGCTGGTGGCCACTGACCAGGCGGGTGCTGACTGTGAAGTCTGGTTCCTTGCCAGTAAGACTAAGGAGAATACGCTTGCCTGCCTGGAAACGATGGACGCAAGGGTTGAGACGCAATACGGGTTACGGATCAAGTGCGTACGAACGGATGGGGGGAGGGAGTTCGACAATGACTTGTGGGACGCCCACTGCCGGAAATGCGGGATCCAGCATGAGACCACGCCACCACATTCGTCCGCCGCGAATGGCGTCATCGAACGCAGGAACAGGACAATCTTGGACCTTGCACGCAGCATGTTGCACGAATCTCGCCTCCCTGCGCACTATTGGGGGGAAGCGGCCTCGACAGCGGTCCACGTGTCGTGTTGGACATGATCCCATCCCAAGTTCCAGACACCCTGGGAAGACCCCTCGTGAGATCCGGACAGGGAAAAAGCCCGATGTTTCGTACCTCCGACCTTTT
This sequence comes from Termitomyces sp. T32_za158, assembly GCA_018857265.1. NCBI lineage: Eukaryota > Fungi > Basidiomycota > Agaricomycetes > Agaricales > Lyophyllaceae > Termitomyces > Termitomyces sp. T32_za158. The sequence continues at coordinate 16,686 of JABAJZ010006831.1, read as the reverse complement.
GGATGCACAGCGTACGCGAAGATCCCGCATGAGGATGGGGGCAGCAAGTTGGATGCACGATTGATACGATGCGTACTCGTCGGGTATTTTGGGGTTGGCAACTATAAACTCCTCGAGCGCTCCACCGGGAGAATGTTCCGCTCTCGGGACGTAATCTTCGAAGAAGGCACTGCGCACCGCACGCTACCTGAGGACAGGGACAATGACCCTGTTGACCTGTACGAGGTCCTGGGCGATGATGTACCGGATGCAGTAGCACCGGCTATCGAACCAACTCAGGACCCAGTAGCCCCTGCCCCTGACCCACCGATCGCGACCGCGGCCGAGCCCTGCCGCTCGGCTCGCCTGGCAGCCAGACCTGTACACAACGAATCCCCACCACCCACCGGGGACCCGATCGACCTCATTGACGACGACCCTGAAAGCGAGGAGGAGACGTACGCTAGCATGCCCGGTGCCTTGTCCACGCGCACAGCCGACCCTGACGAGACCTGGATCCCAAAATCTTACTCTGAGGCCATGCGCCGCCCTGACCTATGGCGCGCTCCAATGGACCAAGAGATGGCAAGAATGCGCAAATGCAAGGTGTGGAGACTAGTGACGAGGCCGGACGGTGCTAGGACTATGAAGAACCGTTGGGTGTTTGCCATCAAATATGACGCTGACGGCAAGGTTGCAGGTCGCAAAGCGAGGCTCGTGGTGAAGGGCTTCTCTCAGATCCCAGGCGTTGACTACTTTGCAACGTACGCCTCAGTGTTCAAATACGAGTCTCTGCGCATGAACCTTGCGGTTGGCACCGTCCTGGACTACGAGATCTGGCAGGTCGACTACACGAGCACGTATCTCAACGCACCTACGCAAGTACCCATTCTGATGGAACAACTGGAGGGTTATGAGGTGAAGGTGGGGGACGTCTATAGGGTTGATGTCAATGAGGGCGAGCGGGTCCGGGGGAGCAGCGTGGCGGGTGACAACATGGAAGAGAACGAGAAGAACCTGGTGACGTTACTGGACAAAGCTTTGTATGGAACGATGGATGGCGCGAGGAATTGGTGGCGAACTTTAGATGAGGACATGAGAAGATTAGGCTATAGGAGGTCCGAAGCCGATCAATCAGTAAGGTCGAAAAGCAGAAATGGAGAGAAGACAGTCACCAGCACGTACACAGACGACACGTCGGGAATGTCGTCATCGAAGGTGGAAGCAATGCAAGCGCGAAAGGAACTCGGGGAAAAGTATGAAATAAAGGACCTCGGGGACATCAAATTTGTACTGGGAATTTGTGTTACGCGCGACCGAGGGAAACGACTCATCACACTCGATCAGGAAGAATACCTAAAGCGCACACTTGACAAATTTGGAATGTCGAGCTGCACCCCGAAGTACACACCTCTTCCCCCTGGAATAATACTGAGTTGATTGCAAGCACCGTCAACAGACAAGGAACGACAGTACATGAAGGACAAACCGTACGCTGAAGCGCTTGGATCACTAATGTATGCGCAGATCAGCACGCGTCCCGACATTGCTTTCGTGATCACGTCCCTGAGCAGATTGATGACCAACCCTGGAAAATCTCACTGGCTAGCATTGCTCCATGTAATGAGGTACATCAAAGGCACGATATCCTACAAACTCCGGTATGGCGGACCAAATTACGATGATTTCATACCTCGCGGTTATTACGACTCAGATTTTGCATTGGACATCGATACCCGGAAATCAGTTTCAGGAGGAGTGTTTATTCAGGCTGGGGGACCTACTTGTTGGAGTGCCAAGTACCAGGACACCGTGTCGACGTCTACTACGGAGGCAGAGTACATCGCGCTGGGGAGAGCCGCGGAACAAATACAATGGATGTATTCGGCCTTAGCAGAAATTGACTTCGGCGTCCCTTACCCCGCAGACCTGAAGGGCGATAACAATGGATCGATCGCAATTGCTGAAAACCAAAGGAACCACAACAGGGTTAAGCACATCGACGTACGCCACCATTTCGTCCGACACCTAGTCGAGGAGGGGAAGATACAAATCGAGTATATACCTAGCAACGAAAACCTGGCCGACTTGTTTACGAAACCGCTAGCGCGCCCGCAACACCACAAGTTCTGCCTGGCGCTCCGCTTATGCGAGAATTGACGCCTACCGTGAATCCGGGGGAGTGTTGGAGGGGAGTCGCGGTACGCGGCACATGAGTGGTGTGTCGCAACACACAAGAATAGACGGATTAGGAAAAACTATACAGTTGGGGGATATGGATCGGATTCGGAACACAACATACCTCAGTCGCTTTGGATACTGATTGAGGTATGTAATCTACCCAACTTAGAGATAGACACAAGTACTGAATCACTTTATTAGTTTCTGTATTTAACAGGTACATAGGACTAATTGAGTCGCTTTGGATACCGACTGAGTTTCTGTATTTAACACAGTTAACTTCACTCGGTTGAAAAACTGATCTTAATCAAATTCACAGCGGAACAACTATCTCCTCCATGCCCGCGACCACCGCTATCTATGAGGCCATCAGTATGATGTTGTGGTGACAGCCGAGGAAAGAGCTGCTGAACTTAGTCCAGAAGAAATTTGGCAATGGAGTATCAGTCAAATTGAGACGTTCTTGTTTATTCGGCGCAAGTTTCGTGAGTTGCATGATGATTAGATTTTTCCCTGCTAGTAACCTCTACGTATCTTCCAATTACCGCCTCTATGTATCTTCCAATTATCTACTTTGTATTGCAATATTCAAGAAAGTTTGTTATTTGTGCATGTGACATGTGGTGCGTTCATATTCAAGACGTGGCACTGTTGCCTTCCAAACACTGCTGCTTTGGTCACGTAGCTGGGTTGTTTTGCCCATGAAACTTGGTCCGGAATCACCCCTGGGTCTAGCAAGAGACGATGGTGAAATCATTCAGCTGCTTGACCAAGTCACAGTGAAGATCTCCAGAATTCAAAAACATGGAGATGTTGAAATTGTATTTTCATGAACTCACACCGGTTCTGTAACCACCTCACTTAAGTTGCAATTCACTCTCTTACTGAAACGTTTGCAGGCCTGACCATTTGCAAGTCTTGAGCCATTGGTGCCCGTTGTTGGGTTCCTTTCGAGTGCAAAAGCTGTCAAGCCAATACTCATTTGTCTTTGCTTCTCCCTGAGGAAGCAAGCGGCTCTTTGCCCAATGGAATCTGTTGCAATGTCAACGGTTCATATGGTAATCAAACCAGCAACATCCAGTACTTTTTCACCTTCCAGCACAAAGCTACTCACCGCTGAACTAACTGTCCCAATGTACGTGACCTGCTGCTGCGAGATAACCTATGAAACTCATTGTTATTCGTATTCAGATAAAATTCCCTACTGCCAATCAGTCTAACACCGGTCCTCCAACTCACAACGTTTCCATGTACGACCCCAACATCTCCATGCATGGTAATGAGGGCAAAAACTCATTATTGTATGACAGTGAACTCATGCGTCTTGTTGCACCTGCTGTTTTATTGGCAGGCACTAATCAACAAACAGCCTGACGGTAACACTCTGTATGGTGTCAAACAAATTGGCGGTGGTGGTGGTCCTAACACCACTCCCACCCCCAGTTGATACGGCCTTTGATGTCACATTACGCTTACTCCCAATGCTCAGCAGTGCCACCGTGCCCGTAACGCGGCTGGCAAGGATGCCAAAAAAACCGCGCCTCTCACTCCTGACTGCCTGTCGGACATTCGTGACTCCTTTCTTGACGGTCTTGATGCCGAGACCATTGCCAGCATGGCACATGACAACTCCTCACCCTTCCTGAGCCCACCGTCTCCCATTGCAGGTGCATCAGTTCAGGCAACTGATGAAGGCCCCATCAAACCACGTTCCCTTCTTGAGGACTTTTACAAGGTGGCGGGCCTTGAGCCTCTTGCCATCCCTCCTGGCCCCAACACTTCTAGGATATCACCTGGTACCTCAGAAGCCAACCAGGTACCGGTGCGGTCCCTACCGGATGCTGCCACCTCTACATCCGGTCCCAAGGCTCCTGCCCTCGCTCTCACATCCCACGGTCTTTCTCCAAGATCAGCTGGCCGCCTCTCAAATGCCGGATTTGCAGAGTTGAAGGCCGCTTTTGATAATGTCGATGGAATTTTGCTCAACCTTGCCCAAGCCACCAACCGCTCTGTTGAGGCTGTTAGGCGACGTTACTATAACAGCAGGGCAGCTCGACCAGTTTGGCAAGGCACCACATGGAATTTATACCAAACCTACTTCAGCATGCACCGTGAGGAGGAGATGCAGCGGGCTAGTGTGGATCCAGATGACAATTGTGACGGTTTGTGGCAGCCTTTTCTTTTGCCTTCAATAGTTAAGATTTTCTTGGTAGCCAAAGAAATTGTCCGCAATTGCTTCAAGATCTTTCTCCAAGAACACGATGATGATGCTGAAGAGTTCCTCCGCACTGCTATTGAACTGGACCGCATTTCCAAACACAAGGAGACTGTACAGCAGCGCACTCGATGCTTTGACAAGCACATGCAGAAAGTTCAGAGACTTGTACGCTTTGACTTGAATTGTGCCATTGCCATCTGACCAATATAATGTGCATAGAACAACGAAGCCGTTCACAACCGGTTCCAGAGCATCACCATCATTGTTGGCGAGTGTGTCAATGAAGATGCTGGCCTGTCTGCCATTTCAGCTACCCCTGGTTTGGCAAATGTTTGTTCTCTTCCTTCTCTGATGTGCTCGGCATTCATTACTCACGGCCTTTCAGTTTTTCACTAGCCGGTTAAAACTTGATGAGCACGTTATCACTGGCTTGGCCAGGTGTGAAGCCTAGTGAGTCTTTATCGTTGGCTGTGCTGTTTTCAACCTCATATCCCCCGTCTTAAGCAATGGTGTTGCACAACAATTTACTGAGTCTTTTCAAGCTGACACCTGTGTCACAGATCTCGATGTATCTTTGATACAAACTGCCAAGAAGACAGAACGCGTTGAACCTGAATTGGATGCACTCGACAATTCTGATTCAGATGACTCTAACCCAATCGAAGGTTGCAAGAGGAGGTTACTGAAGCTCTTTGGTGAGTGCACCCTTCTAGTTTTGATGTATATTCAACCTCAATTAATTTATGCTTAGTTGCGGCTGGGAAAGCAGCCAATGTTCCATTCAATTCCAAAAAGGTTCCATGGACCACCGTTGGCAAGCATTTAGTTGCCTGCTCACATGTCATTCGGGGTTGGCCTGCGGCCTGTCCATTCCCGCATGAAACCATTAGGTCAAAAAAAATAAACGGCGCTGATGGGAGCCAAGGCATCAAGGACCTCGGCACTAAGTACAGTCGCATCCTGCTAGAGGCGCTCAGGCGCAAACAGGTCAAATTAGAACCCTGTGACGTGGAGCTAGTCAACAACAACTCCACACCTCTAATCACCACCGCTTTGCCCACTTCCGATGATGATCATGGCATTCATGCTTGCTGTCTATACCTTGATGGCCATACTGCTCGTATTGGCTCGAATACGTCCAGAAGCCCTGCAGTCATGCAAATCAAACGCAAGAAGAAGGCATCTGAAGTCATTCCAATTGATTCTGATTCTTCCCCGCTAACCCCATCGTCTGCCCCATCGCCTGCCACCTGTTCTGACGCTGACAATGACCGCCCTATCAGCGAGTTGAAGAAACCTCGTAAGGGTCAGGCCCCTTTTATAAAAAGCCTTGATACACAGTCAGACGATGACTACATGACTGATGGGATTGGCGAAGAGTCTGAGAGCGGACCTCGTTCCCCTGTGAAGACGCGGGCAAAGGGTAGGGACAGGAAAGGGAGGTCTGCTGCTCCAACAGCAAGGGGCCTCAAAGAGACCACTGCTATCACCTCCAGGAAGATGTCCGCACATGCCACAGGCCATGAGGGGTCTGCCATGCCCACTAGTGCCAACCCATTGGCCAAGCAGTCTAATGCACCTGCTGGGACCACACCTGCCACTAGCCACGAGAGGTCCGCCACGACACCTGCCACTGGCCGTGAGCGGTCTGCCACGCCCGCTAGCGCCAATTTATTCAATGCACCCTCTGTCAGGCCCAGTACTGCTCAAACAGCCACGCGTTCCAAGACCACTGCCAAACAAGTCCACCACGCAGCATCCAATGCCTCGACCTCCACCGCCGAAGCGGCTGGTGCAGCAGCCGTGAGTAATACGCCTCTCAACAATGACGTCCTACCAGGCGCTGCAACTACTGCTGCCCGCCAACGGCCTAGAACTGGCCAGGACATCATGGACTCGTTCTTGCCCTTTGGTGAAAGCTGTTCAGGTTCTGATGCCGTGCGACGCGTTATCTCTGTAAACACTTCTACTTCTTTGACCACCCCTGCCAAGCCTGCTCATGGACAGCCTCCACCTGTTGCGCTGCGTGCCACCTCTGCAAAGCCTACTCTTTTTGTGCCCACATCTGATAACACTGCTAATGGGCCACCTCCGCCTGTTCCACCTCGTGCAACCTCTGCAAAACCTTCTACCTCCACGCCTACTCTTGCAAATGTTGCTTATGGACCACCCCCACCTGTTCCACCCCGCATCCCCTGCGCAACCACTGCTACCTCTGCATCCGCTGCTCAAGGACTGCCCACTGCGCCACGCACCACCACCCCAAATTCTGCAAATGAACCGCCTCCACCTGCTGCACCGTGCCCTCCTGGTGTCGTCCCTCAAGCGCCGCTTAGACTGCAGAATGAGGCAGCCAGTGCCGAGCCTCAGTCTTACAACACGCATTCTACTGGCTCATATCCTCCTGATTATTACAATGCATTCGGCCAAGCTCCTCACCAGCAAATGTACCCCAATTATGTACCGTACAATATTCCCTATGATGCGCACATACCGTCCTTCCATACCAGTCCCCATGGATATCCAGTTCCCGGTCACCCTCCCCCTCCCTCGTTTCCTCCTGGAGGTCATCCAGCCTTTGCAATGCATGGACCTCCCTATCATGAACGCCACCAATATGGCATTTATGGACCACCACATCATGCACAACCAGGCACCGTGCATCCTCCTCACCACCTGCAATATGGCCCCAACGTCGCGCACGGCCCCAATGTCGCACACGGCCCCAACGTCGCGCACGGCCCCAATGTCGCACACAGCCCCAACGTCGCACATGGCCCCAATGTTGCGCACGGCCACACTGTTGCACATGGGCCCAACGTCACGCATGGCCCGAACGTTGCGCATGGTCCGAACGTTGCGCATGGTTCCAATGCCGCCGATTCCTTGCACATGGAAAGCTCCAGTGTCACCGGGGGTGATTGTTGATACTCACAGCGGCGTAGACGTATATTAAGATCTTGGACATCCACGAACTCTAGTATTCTGCAGCATATCTCATAATATAGACCAGTATATATGAACTTTCTTGCCAAGTAATGTTATCCTCAAATGACATACAATTTCATACTTTTCATGATGGACATAAAAAGGCATAAAAAGGCTGGTGATGAGGTTGGTGACTGACATAAACCTCTGACGATTGCTTTCAAAGTGTCGAACTCAACCTCCAATTTGAGGTCCTGACTGATACCTCAAACCACTTTATGCAGTCCGTCGACCGGTCCCGATCGGATCGTCCCTGCGGTATTGACCAAGCAGTGATAAAGCAGTGATAGTCGAAGGCCCATTTCAGCTGTCGCTCAAACGGGCCTTGAGGTCCATTTCAGCTGTCGCTCAAACGGGCCTTGAGGTCCATTTCAGCTGTCGCTCAAACGGGCCTTGAGGTCCATTTCAGCTGTCGCTCAAACGGGCCTTGAGGTCCATCAAGAAGCAGCTACCGTCATGCCAGCGGTGGGCAGTTGATAATGAGAGAGCAAGACTAGTGAAAAAGAGTCCATTGACCCAGACGTCGATCGGATTGTATATCCGGCTTTCGGCAGATACTGTAGGCACAGCATTTATGCTCGTTTGATTTCCAGCGGCCCTCAATAATTGATTGGTTTCGATGAGTAAGGATACCATAATCTGTGAGTGGTCCGGTTGAAGTGCCTGAGATGTTTGAGCAACAAACGTTGTGACCACTGCAGAGAAGAGCGCGGCCTGTCTTAGAACTGAGAAGACAGATTATGGGCGCATGTGTGACAACTCACGAAAACGAGGAGACCATCGATGATGTTTTGAAAGCCTTGAATCATGTCCGTATCATAGCTCTCTGCTTCGTCAAGATAGACATTCCAGACGCGCGCATTCTCCTTCGCTTCTTCGCCCAGTTTGTCAGGGCTGTAAATCTTTGTGTAATCGTAATTACGTCCACCTGGAAATTATATTGTAGATAGCTTTTTACAACAGATATTACAGCCCTACCCATTTGAGAAATGTCGGAGGTTGTAGGACCCGATGGATGCAAGATTTTCACCATCCTGAGGGAGGGTAAGGAAGGTAAAGACGAAGACGCCCTTTCAGCCGTTTCGAAATCACAAATTTTGATATTTGGCCCAACCTAGTAATATGTGTGGCTGAAGTGATATCGATCAAGTTCAAGGCTGGGCAGTGGGACCTACATATCGACAAACCGCTGGAAAACAGGGACGTGTGTACCATCAACGAAAATCACAAACTCAACTCTGTCGCGTCTCGGCAAGCGTGACATCCTCGACGAGGGGACACAACTAGACGATATATCAAGCAAAGGTAATCTGGGAGCACCTTAGTCATCTCAGATAACATATAGCACCTCCAATGTCAAGTTAATAGTACTGAATATGGCTGGTTATGGCAGAAATCGTTTTTGTCCCCCTCGAATGGTACCGAACAGCCTTGGAGGCATATGTAGTAATGGAACAGCTCTGTTCCTGCATTTATGTGGCGCAGTATCAGTATCTGCAGAACCACGATCAAGGAGATTCTGAGTTCCGATTAGGAACCCTGATTATCGCCAGTACAACGGCGAAATTTAAGACTTTGACCTTACTGTTCGACAGAATCACTTAGTCTGTGTCTACACTCTCAGAAGTAATTCAATGCCCGATATTGACGTCCACCTGAGTCATCATATCTTCCATCTATTACATTTTACCGTCCAAACAGACCCTGAAAGCAACTACATACTTCTTTGATCTGCTTTGTACGTATGCCAAAAAACACAAGTGCAGCTCCAATCGTCAACTTAAAGATATCGACCAGACGTCCGACGAACTCTATTGAATAGCCCGTCCATTTACCAATCTAAACAACTTCGCCTCTACTTCTCGCTTCCGCAAGGCTCAACTCCAACGCAAATTTCAGTTCTTCATCCATCTCCTCTACTCTTACACCCCGACCGTTCGACCCCCCAGGCCTCACAGACGAAGTCGCCGGCACTGAAGGCGGTCTCCAGGCCGCAGGCACAGGAGAGGGTCTCAAAGGGGCAGTCCAAGCTGACATTGTTGAGCGACCAGATTGCGGACTCCCAGGGACTGATCCCTTACCAGAACGACCGCTCACGCTGCCCTGACTTTCATGACTACTTGTGCGCGAGATACTTGATTGACTCGCAGTCCAAGCAATGTTTGCAAGCGGAGCTGGAGGGCTCGCACTAGCACTCATGGGTGGGAATTGTGTATCGTCCGAAGATGGCGGGGACTGGGATGGGGAAGAGCTATGAGACGTGTCACCCCAGCCAGCTTCCACGGGTTTCGGACAATAAGGAGGCGATACACGAATCTTCTCATTTGAGAGGGAACAAGGTACGAGATGACTGTTTTTAGGTGTACTCGTACCCGCATCTGAGGAGACGTCGTCAAAGTCGAAATTCTCAAAAATCCCTTCTTCGATGCTTGAATTCAGACTATTCGAGCACTGTTGGGCTTCGTCCCGGCTGAGCATGAGAATATACTCCACTGCTTCGGCTTCACTCAGACCCAGGCTTTCTAGCCGTGCAAGCTGTTCCCGTGCTCTACCATGGGTCCTTCGTGTTACTTCAGATTCCTGTTTAAGCATAATCTTCGATTCTGCAATTGTTTCATGCAATTCAACTTGGTCTATAGGAAGGGAAGTTATACCAAGATCGATATCATGAAGATAAAAATCTCTACTCACGCAAGTACTTTGCGGCCCCAGTCCTATCTTTCTTTCTCTTCCCGGCAAAGCCTGACGTATGCCTTCCCCTGACACCGCCAGAATTAGGCTTGGAAACCGGACCAGCTATCCACGCCAGCACCCTCTCCCCCACGCTGACCAAAAGGACTTGTTTCTCTGGGCCAATAATAATCTGGCGCACAGGCTCGTTTTCCCTTCTTTCGTTATTACCACGGCCACGGACGCGGGGGACAGGAGAGGAGAACGAGCGCAGATACTCAAAGCTAAGTCCGTCCCAAATGTGGGTTGTCCCACTGTCAGAGCCCGTGATTAGCGTGATTCCGTTCCACGCAAGGGCAGTGACCGCTGCACCGTCCTCGTGAGCCTCAAACTTGCGGACACGATGAATGGGTGAGGCACTGGTGGGAGCATTCCAGACGTACACACTGACACAGCCCATTCGGTCGCCTGTGAGGATGAAACTTGGGTCGGTAGAGTTAGAGAAGAAGGGCATGATGCAGGAGAGAGAGCCAAAGGCCGCATCGCCAAATGTGGTCGATTCGACAGTACCAGACTGGGTAATTGTGAGACGGTAGAAATAGGGGTCATTGTCAAAAGCGACGAGCATCCTCGGAATGGGCAATCGAGTGTCGATGCGAAGGATTGATACAGCGTGAGAGACCAAATCTCGCGTTGAATCGGTGACCTGTAGGGGACAAGGAATTCGAGTTTCAGTTACTGCAGCAGAGGAAAACCCTCCATCAAACTGAAAACCTGTCCATATAGTGATCTCTCCGCTTGCCATGACCGCTGCAACTAAATTGCTTGCAACCGATACGGCGACTTTGCAGCATGCATCTGGTATCAACACACCAGCCTTGCGTCCAGAAGTCCACAAGCACTGCACAGTCTTCGCATCCCAAAGCTTGACAAGGCCATCTGCCCCGCCCGTGACGACGACTGTCGACAAATCATCCCAAACTGCATCTAACACCGCACCAGCGTGTTCCTCGTCAACTTCGCATCGCACAAATTCAGAGAGAGGCCGTTTCGCGGCATCGATAGCTCTCGGCGCCGTCAGAATTCCGACCTCTCCGTGTTGGAAACCCCAAAGAATTCTGGCCGTGCCTCCATCGGATGCGATCGCGCATATAGAGACATCGGGGGTGAATTCGGCGTTGGGATTACCTAAACCTAAACCAAGGCGAAGACCGGAGGCATCAAGGTATCCTGGGAGTATTTTGCCGGTAAGCGGTAGGGATCGAGAGACGATCCCGTAACGGACAGAGGACGCGAGAAGGCCAGTATTATGCATCATGTGTATGCTGGAAATCTCAGAGTTCACTGGGGTATGTGCAACTGTTGAATTGCGAGATCTTTCCCAGCGCCTGGATCGCCGTTAGCATTGATAGAAAAAGACGTTTTGTTGATACGGACCTTCTAAGCTTGTAACGGACAATAAACTCGTTCCTCCAAGTGCTTTCTGATCGCCTGAGCATGATGCCCTTGTCATCGTCGTGAATCTCGCTTTCGGGGCTGATGCCCAAGAACTGACAGACGAATGCCCTGTGCCAAGTGTTGTCGTTTTTTACGTGCGACGCGAGTCGACTGTGGACCTTGGCGAGCGATAACAGGGATGGAGGATCAAGATAAGCGGTGATTCCTGTGAGAGTCTCTGAGGGAACACCGAGGAGAATGCGGCTGTCTGGTAGTCCATGATTGTTGGCTCGATTCTGATTAAATTTAGTCGGCTTGATGTATGGTGATTCGTTAGATGAGATATCTGTCGAACTATAGAGCATAAAACTATTGACGAGTAAGCCGGAAAGGTTGTAAGCGCAGACACTGAGCTCGACGCTGTCTGCGATAGTGGTTGTAATCAAACAAGTCTATGTCGGAGTTGCAATACATACTTAGTGTGTACATGTTTTCTTCTTGCCTCCCAGGATCGCGCGGCATCCTGAACCAAGCGAGTCTCCAACAATCTGCTACCACAGGAATAGATGATTCAGCATGTCCTTGGGTGTTCGATATCTATCTAGCATCGAACCCTGAGTAGAACTTGCGTTCCGCTCCGCCACCAAAGTGGCAAGGAAACTTGAAACGCCGACAACTGGTCAAAAGCCCCCAAGGCCTTGAAGCTTGAAATTGAAAGCTTGAACGGCGAAAGCTATCAGTGTCTGGATACGAAACGTCCTTTGGACACAAAATGTTCTTTAATCAGAACGATGTCACTTGCTCGCCTTCGATCTGTGAATTCTCAGGCCTCAGGTTCCAACCGTATACTTCTGCAATTGGCTTCCAGAATCCACAGTTCTGTAAGTCTGGACATGTGCAAAAATTCGAGGATTCCGAGATCAAATTCCACTTGCAAGAAGTAATGATGTGGTGTTGATTCTGCCGTATCTACTCTGCAGGCACTCATCGAAATCGAATTCATAATTACTCCATGGCAAAGACATTTCTGGGATGCATGACATTATAACTTAGGATGGAAGGTCCAGACCACTGTGATTCCCATCATAACTCCGTGGTACTATATCATGCATCGCCTGTGTCAGCTTATCCAAAACCACTGCGGATTCTCAACACTGGACCCTCCACGTTTTTTTACATAGTAAAGAGGATCAGAGAGGATCCTGTGCGACATGTTCCGGCTGTCACCCTATCTTCCACTTGGTGCCCCAAAGAGTCGATCAGCGGAATAATCAGCTCTCTTCGCATTCGTGGTCTGGCAAAGCGAATGGAGGTTTACCGAGGACTCTTTTTTAGGGTTTACCATAAGGTTTGGCAATCTTTGCTCCTGTTCAGACGAAGCACGCTCTTCGCAAGTTAGAGTTATGTTCTGGATCTCGAAGCAGTTACGCCACATTAGCAATTGTCGCGCGGAGCTGTTCACTTCTCATGCTGTACTGTAAGTGATTCCGGTCGCGTCTTGATGCTCATGCACCAGCCAAACTCCTTCGGGTAGAGCTAGCATTACACGCCTTTGCCAAACAACCGCCGAAACTTGGCACGTTCGTTTTTCCAATCCCAATCCCGTGAGCTGATACTCTTACTAAGTAGGGCTTCTTCCGCTTTGCAACTCCTCGTCTCGTCTCAGAGCACACAAATAAAACTGGTTTATTCTTGAGCAGCTTACATATCCCTAGACTCCCCGAGATGACGTCAAACCGCGAGACAAGAGAACTGGAGATGATAGGCTGTGATGTCTAAGATAACTCTAGACTGGAGGCAATGCAACGCTTACTACGCAGTGTTCCCAAAAATTAGATGGTCCAGGATTACTGAGAAGAGTTACAAGGGAGTTCAAAACAGTAGCGTTCAGAAAACAGCAGACGACTCCCGCGAGTGTATCGCGTTTCGAGACCTCGAGGTCTGAGACGTAGACATCGCGTCATAGTGATCACACATCCGCCTCGGTATAAATCCTACGCAACCCTGAAATCTACGTTCCTAAGTCCTAGGTGCACTACACCCACGAAGCCTAGCACAGGAATTCGCCTCAGACGACCTATCGAGCTCTTTAGCTTCTAAACTTATCATGAAATTCATTGCTACCATCGCTGCGCTCCTCTGTGCTGCAGTCGCTGTCGAGGCTCAGGTCACCATCACGAGCATCGTACCAGGGTCTGTGTTCTCAATTCCGTTCGCCTGTTTCTCCTCCTCTCCGACTTTGAATCAGTTTCTTTGACTGACGCGTGTTATGCAGGACGGGTGCTACTACCTCGCCCACGAGTACGTCTCCCACTAGCTCTAGCACGAGCTCTAGCACGAGCTCCAGCACAACCAGTTCCAGCACTTCTCCCTCGCAGAGTACGACGTCGACCTCCCGCACGGGCTCCACTACGACCAATACGGGCACTTCTTCGCCCACCTCTACTGGTAATTCGGCTGTTGGAATCAATCCTGAAGGTGCGGTTGCGGCCGCTGTTGCGGGCGTGATGGCTTTCTTGCTCTAAACGTGATTTATATGAGGACTTGTACCGGAATTTGTCAAACGGTCGTTCATTCTCTATCAAAGATACTACGAATATGGGTCAGGAACTATTATACATTACAATAGCAATAGAAAATGCGATTTTTTCAAATACGGAAGACTATTTTTGCGCCGCAGATCCCAATGTTCACATGAAACCGCGATGGCGCTGGTTGGATCACTTGACAAAGGTTAAAAGAAATGATTCGTGAAGCAGTGCATGGATCGGGAGGACGCGCTGAAAGATGGGATCAAAAAGTTCACACGGTGGACGAGGCCCTGGAACGACAGCAGGCTTACACCTTCCCCTCCTGCCACATCCTGGGCGCACTATGCAGCCCTCTGCCAGCCTCCATATCCCCTCCCACATCGCCCCCACTGCGGCCAGGCCAGTCTCTGCAGCCGTAAACCACCCACAGCCGTCCTCATCATCGCGGCGTCAGCAACGTGCATCTCATAATGTCCTCTCGCATGGCAGCCAGCACGCCTCTTCTCCCAGGGACGACACGCCTCCATTCACTGATGTCTATTCTCATCCAGCTGCCGTAGCCTATGCCACTGCACACCCACGTCGAACAATCCCCAAGTTCGGGCCCTACCTCCTGCTCCAAACCCTTGGCGAGGGTGAGTTTGGCAAGGTCAAGCTCGGATTGCACTGCCAGTGGGGCGAAGAGGTTGCAGTCAAGCTCATTCGGCGTGGAAGTGTCGACAACAGCGTCCGCATGTCAAAGGTCGAACGCGAAATCGAAGTTCTGAGGGTGACCACTTTTTTTTGACTTTTTGTCGCGATTTTTAATCCGGACCTAGACTCTCAAACACCCAAACATCGTGCGGTTGTACGATGTCATTGAAACTGACAAATACATAGGCATTATCTTAGAGTATGCCTCGGGAGGCGAGCTCTTTGACCATATCCTCGCCCACCGTTATTTGCGTGAAAGAGACGCGGCAAGGCTCTTCTCTCAGTTAATCTCAGGCGTGTGGTACATCCACCAGAAAAAAATCGTTCATCGTGACCTCAAGCTTGAGAATCTACTGCTAGATCGACATCGTAATGTAATAATAACTGACTTTGGGTTCGCAAATCGCTTCGAACACCGGCCTGATGACCTTATGCAAACCTCATGCGGCTCACCCTGTTATGCTGCGCCCGAACTCGTCATCAGTGAAGGCCTCTACGTTGGAAGTGCTGTGGACATCTGGTCCTGCGGTGTCATCCTCTATGCTATGCTCGCAGGCTACCTACCCTTTGACGACGACCCAGCCAACCCAGATGGAGATAACATCAACCTGCTTTACAAATATATTGTTAACACACCCCTGTCCTTCCCCGATTATATCTCGACCGAAGCTCGGGATCTTCTGTCGATAATGCTTGTCCCCGACCCTGCGCGCCGCAGTAGCCTCGAGGAGGTGATGCGTCATCCATGGCTTGCAGTTTATGCATCACCAAAAGATGGTATACTTCCAGCTCTGACTGGGACCCCAACCGCTTTTGGACGCACTGTTGAACAGTTGGAACGCCAGGCCCTGGATCAGCACCATCAGAGGCGCCTGGCCTATCAGCGCCAAATGCGTGCTGCTGCCCAGGCCGCGCATCAACAAGCTGCCGCCGTTACAGTAGGACGTACTCAAAGTCACCATGTACAAACTAGCGGGAGCGGACACCGTCAACCCAATGAAACTGCTATCTCGACTTCCAGGAGCCAGTCCACCCAACCCGAGTTCTTCTATGATTCCTCCGTTGATGTGTCCACCCTTGCGAACGTGCCTGCGTCTTCTCCCGTATCCGCTTCTGCGTCAAGAAGACAAATGCTCGAGGTCGGTGAAGATCCATTTGGTCCCCCGCCACATTCTGCAAGGGCAGCTACGCATGTTACAGAAGCCTCACAAATGCCTAAAGGACATAAGGCAAATGGAAGTGGGAGCGGTGCAGGTGGATTCAGGCATACAATCCAGGTAGAGTATGAGGCGGACCCTCGGGGCCACGGGAGCCAAAGTACAAGACGCAGCGAGGATCGGGAAGGACGCTCTTCCCAAGAAACTCAACAACATCCAGAGCCGCAGCAGAAGCAGTCGCCTCCAAGGCCGCGGGTCAATGGCCACGGTATTCCGAGTGCCTTATCTCCAGTTCCGAGAGAGCGACAACCGTCGGCAACAAGTGTTACTGCCTCCTCGTCCAGATCTAGACCCCTCCCATCTACCCCTCCTACGACGACCACGACCGATGGCGCATCTCTGCCGGTGTCTCCAGTATCTCGCGGGGCACCCAGTATGTCCTCAACATCCTCCAAGATCCCAACACCCATCCGCAGCTCTCACAAACGCACTCCCTCCACTCCAGTCGTCCCAACTTCTGGATCTGTAAATCCTGTCATGCCAAATATTCATGTGGATGCTGCAACCCCTCCCGCCTCGCCGGCCAAGTTCACGTTCAATACGTCCGCGTCTCAAGCGTCTGGTGCAGAACACGCATCCAGTCATGAGAGACGCGTTTCTGTCGATAAAAAGGTCAATGGCAATTCCTTGTCGTCCTCTGTTAAATCCCACACGGCGAGCACCCCTTCGCGCGTGCCGAGCGACAGTGGGCGGTCTGATAATAGTGTGCTGACGAGTCCATCCACTGAGAAGAGCCAGAAGGAGAAAGTCAAGGATGAGGGTAAGAAGAGCA
>JABAJZ010006830.1:0-53064 GCA_018857265.1 Termitomyces sp. T32_za158 | reverse complement strand
CCTCCCTCAATTCTTAACATAACCGTAAACCCCTCCCTTCGCCAAGATCCATCTATACCCTCTTTCCCCCTTCCACACCGGGACAGTTTGGCGGGCGACCAGGCAGAAACACGACGGACGCAATGCACCTGGTAATCCACAAGATCAAGAATGCGTGGAGATCAGGTAAAGTTGCAGCGGCGTTGTTCCTAGACGTCCAAGGGGCTTTCCCCAACACAGTCCCAGACAGACTGATTCATAACATGAGGGAGAGGGGACTACCTTCGTGCTACACAAGTCTAGCATGGCGTATGCTCTCGAGCAGGCAAACTCGCCTTTGCTTCGACGACTTCCGTTCAGACTGGATGCCAATCAGCAACGGGACGACTCAAGGTTGTCCGCTATCCATGATTTTCTATTCTATCTACAACGCACCACTATTACTAACAGCCCACCCAGGCAGCACCACTGAGACGTCAATCGGCTTCGTGGACGATGCGATGTTCTTGGCTGTGGCACGATCTCTCAAGGAGGCACACATAATCCTAGCTGACATGATGGAGCGCGCTCAAGGCGGCTTTGATTGGTCACAACAGCACAATTCTCCTTTCGAACTAACCAAACTGGCCCTGATGAATTTTCCCCGTTCATTAGCGGCTGACGATCCCTCCTCTCTCACTCTGTCGCGCACTAACCGTGACGGGCCCCGGACCACCCAGAGTGTCGCGGCCGTCCCTACTTACAGATACCTGGGGGTCTATTTTGACTCCAAACTCCGCTGGTCAGCGCATGCCCAGAAGGTAGCAGCCAAAGCAACATGGTGGTCCCTACAAGTTGCGAGGTTATCACGCATCTCTGGTGGTATGCCTGCACACCGGGTCCGGCAACTCTACAACACGGTGGCCGTCCCAGCCTTCACGTACGCCGCGGATGTCTGGTTCACGGGGGTAAGCGAGCCCGCAAACGGCCGCCGCAGGACAGGCTCAGTCGCTGCAGCAAAGAAGCTGAGCCCCATGCAACGACTAGTGGCGAAACAAGTAACGGGAGCGCTACGCACCTCCGCGGGTGACGTGCTCGAAGTCCACACTAATTTACTGCCCATAGACCTTCTCTTTCGCAGGATATTGACTAGGGCAGCGGTACGCTTAGCTTCCCTGCCGGTTACTCACCCCCTCCACAGCCCTGTCAGGAGAGCGGCGAAAAGACTGGTCCGGCGCCACCACTCTCCGCTGCACAACCTGTTCCACTTCTCCGGAATTATCCCGGAACAAATCGAGGAAATCAAACCAGTCCGACGCAATCCCAGCTACAGACCTGCATTTTCAACACACATACCGACGTCGAAGGAGGAAGCGCTCGCGGCGATCGAGGAGGCCCTCGACAAATCCAACTCAGCCGTATTCTGCGATGGATCCGGCTTTGAGGGAGGAGTCGGGGCCTCCGCCGTTCTGTACATAAACGGAGATGAGGTATCGCACCTACAGTACCATCTCGGCTCAGGTGCTGAGCACACGGTTTATGAGGCAGAGATCGTTGGCTTGAGCCTTGGCCTTCACATCCTGCAAGGGCTCAGCAGGAAACTGCTCGGGCTTACACTTTGTGGTAGCGACAGTCAAGCGACCTTGAGGGCCCTCAACAACCAGAGGCCCCACCCTGCCCACTACCTGCTTGACAGAGTACACACAGCGGCGGAGAACCTCCATAAGAAACAAGACAGGCTAATCAATTCACAGCGCAGACGTACAGCGGCGGCCGCGGGGTGGGCAAGGCCTCCCCGCTCAAGGGGGGTAGTCCGCCTCCAACTTCACTGGTCCCCAGGCCATAAAGGCTTCGCCCCCAACGAAAGAGCCGACACCCTAGCCAAGGAAGCAGCGACAGGACTGTCAAGCCCCAGGAACCTCCTCCCAGCCTCCCTTCGCTCGAAGCCCCTCCCGACCAGCATTTCGGCACTTAGGCAAGCTGACCAAGTCGCAACCCAGGTCCTCTGGAAGCGCAGGTGGAAGAAATCGCCGAGATACAAGGCTATCGCGCGATTCGACAGAACGCTCCCATCAAAAAGCTACATGCGCCTGATCTCAACGCTCGACAGGAACCAATCGGCCATACTGACGCAGCTACGGACTGGCCACGCCCCACTCAACGCCCACCTCTTCAGAATCAAGCGCTCAGAGTCCCCAACCTGCCCGCACTGCCGAGGCCTGACAGTAGAGACCGTGCAACATTTCCTCCTCGAATGCCCACACTACGACCGCGAACGCTTCGCACACCTCACCCGAACGCTCAAAAGAAAAGCTGAGTCGATGACCCACTTACTCTCCGCTCCTGATGCTCTAAAACACTTAACCAGATACATCGAAGCAACCAGAAGATTTCATGCGCCCGAAAGCATCCCCTCATCCCACACCACCGGTACAACCCGCCGTCAACCCGCACACACACAGGCTGCCCCTAATGGGGCACCCGCCAACCCCCAATTCTAAATTCCTTTAATTACGGCGCAAGGCCATATCTCGACTACTAGACATACCCCTAGACTAGCCCGGGACCCCGGCCCTGCCGCTCGTCCCCCCCCCCAGCCCATTCCATGGGCTCTTGTAGCTTCACCGCCCGCGTCAATCAGCATTACCACTTTCTCAGGAACTAACAGGGGAGTGTGGTCTAAACGGCGTAGGGAATCGCCGACCTGCTCTTTCTCCGCGTAGGCGGGGGGGCAGGGATTCCACAGCTCTCGTAACTTAGAGCACCTGTCGTATGTAACGTGCAAGATGAGCGCCAAGCGCTCGAGGCACGATAATTGAATAAAAAAAAAAAAAAAAAAAAAAAAAATATCAGAAGAAATTATATAAGTCTTGGGGGTCCAAGCACGCAGATGTGTGGAAACAAGTGATTAATTCGAAAGCAGCTTGCAGTAGTATACAATGACGAGATACCTATCTGTCTAACTGTCAAAACAAAGCAAACGATATTATCGGTAGTTACAGATGCAAATTGCTGTTTATTACAACGTCTCCCACCCTCCCGCATCAAGGCTGCTCTCTAACTTCCTCGCTACAATCGTTGGAATCTGATGGTTAAGCCAGTTCTTGCGAATTTCTTCCCAGCGTGCATAATGCAGGAATTGCCGACGCCCGCGTCTGTTAGATGTTAGTCGGATGGAGAAAAAAAGTGAATGAAGTCTTGAGCATACCTCATAGAAATGTCGACTTCTCCGTGGGCATCAAGATAGGGTGATTGGGCAAAAGTACCGTTATTTGCAAATAGGTATAGTAGAGAGCAGCGCTTCACCAGGAAGTAGATTCCGATGGTTCCTCCACAACTATGGAAAGAAGCCAGAGTTCAGCACAGCGGGCATAACATGACAAACCCCTGGTCTACTTACACCTGTGTGTGCATATTACATTCGCCGTGCTCACCATAATCCCTATCAACACAGCAGTTACTCTGCATGCAGCACGTTACACCACACATCAGACATATCGCAGCATCATTAGGAAGGGTGTTACACCGTAGACACGTCAAGGCCTTGTCTCTTTGACCAAATAGATCATCCAGAACCAGCGGCAGGCGCGCGAGGCGGTACACCGTTGGCAAATCCAACGTTACACCACAGTTGAGCTGTGACGCGGCATGAGAGTGGCCATAGTGAGCACACCAACCTGACAGTGCATTTTGCAACGTGTCCTGGTGTGGAAGAGTCGATAGAGGAGGAATTCCGAGCATGCGCAGAAGGCGATTGTATTCTTGCTCGTTAGGATGTGATGGTGGGGTAGGAAATGCAGAAGGAAGGATGGCACGACAAAGAATTGTCGCTTTTCGGAGGAAGGGGAGGGTGTAAGCATACAGCAGTTTTTCGATGCGAGCTTCACCAAACGTTTCAAACGCTACTGTAGCGGTATGTTCAAAGACGGGGGAGTGTCGAACAACAGACATGAAAAACATCCGCACATCACCAAAGATATCTTCGTAAGAGCGCGATGGGAGTTGGACGGTACTGAAGCTCCGAGTTTTGTTGAGGACGTACACCAAGCCGATTACGGTGCGTGCGAGAGATGCATAGTATGTCAAGACTAGGACATGCCTAAGAATCTCTGGTGCAACAGCAGCTGTTTCCACAAGGATGGTAAACGGATCACGAAGTAGGAGGGGATATGAGAATGACGTGAGGGACGTTCTACTCCATTCTGGTAATAACCTTTTGATGATGGCTTGCCGAACAGCCTCTTTACCCTCATCCGGTCTCCCTTGGAAGTGGACCCTGACGAGGGCTGTTAAACAAGAGAGCACTCCTCGCACCAACCGCATTTGTGTCTCAGATAGATTGTCAACCATAAGCTGGCCTCTGGAGTCAACACCACGTTGGGCGGTTTCCATTGTAGCGATAGTATAACCAAGGACATCCTCAGGAAGGTAGAGACCAGCCCCCCGTTCTCCTTGCTCAGGTTCAGGACGATCTCGTAGATGTCGAGTCTGTTGCGAGAATGACTTGGAGATGACCATGACGGTCTCCATCATCCTGACTACGTCAATCTCTTCGGGACGCTCGTAGTTTCTGACAGCGCTGGAGTATCCTGAGTCTTGCGCAGTCCAAAATACAAATTCTCCTGTACCAGTCCTAAATTGCAGGGACTCCAACAGATGATCAGGTTTCGACTTCAGGATGTTGATCCCCGCCGTACGTATCCAGTCTGGAAAGGGTGTTTCGTTGAGATTTGTGGATGGGGGGTTGGATACTGGAAGAAGGATGTTTCCTAGACTCTTGCACAAGGGACAGATGTACTCTTTGCGAGATATGGTCTCAGGATGGTTTCGAGTCGCTTGGGCCCTGTGCCTCGCTCGAATAGATAAGCTATATTGATGGAAACAGTCCAGATGCATCATGTGGCTGCAGAACGACGCATGAAGACCGAAACGCGTATGCTGTGCAGGGAAACCATCAAAATGCGGCAATGGGATGTACTTGCGCTCTTGCGTCTCGTCGACAACTGGAGGGAATGTAGCGGGCAGGACGTCTGGCATTCGATCCATGGAGTTGGGACTATCGAGGACCTCGTTCAAAAAAGCATTACTACTCTGGCTACTTGAGCTGTCAGGATGACGTCGTAAGAAACGACTAGCTTGTAGGAAAGCGAGGGCACCAAAAGGCTTGGTAGAATCAACATCCTCTTGGCAGACGATACACGTTCCAAATGACACATTCTGGACGTTATCGGTCTCCATCTCGTCATCTTCATTATCATCCACATCGTCGAAGTTGGTCGCAAAGCTAGCCTGCTGTGCCTTCATCTGCTGCATAATCGCATCCTGTCGTGCCTTGGCTGCCTTCTTTCTGATTTCCTCAGCGTTTGGCGCAGAGTCGATTTGTGAAGTGACCTTGCGCCGACTCTGAACAGCATCGGGGACATGATGGTTCATCTGAGTAAGTATCCAATTGATCCGAGGCTGGTACGCCTTGTAGTTTTCGTGATGCTCGAATGTACACATGATGTCGATAAGAGTTAGGCCATCTTGGAAAGTCTCACTAGTGCTCATATGCGAGAACACTGCAGCATGTTCAACGAGCGCAACCATGACAAGATGAACTGCCTGGTCAAGAATAGCTTCCGCCGAAGGAGGCGCGGAACCCGACGAAGTGGTGATGGAGAGGACATTGTGGATGGAATAGAACATAACTTGAAGCAGTGCCTTCGTCTTAAAAGCAGTCGTGATCCCTGCAAAAGGTCCACTAGTGACAATGAATGGTTTCGGCACAATGACTGGCTCAGCAACGCCCGTCTTCTTCTTCAGCCGATTCCGTAAAACAGTCTCCACCTCCTCCCTCTTGTTCCTTGTATAGTGATAGAAGAAAGGGTTGACTTCGTCGTACATTTCGTCCCGTAGCTCGTAAACACCCGATTCGGTTGCAGTCTCTGGGGACTTGAAATGCGCTACCTCTAACAACATCCTCTCAAATGAAACATCTTCAACTAACCGTTCTGCAACACGTTTCACAAGATCTGTGTAGCTGCATGGGCCCATCGCAAGTGCATGGATGATTTCACGACGAATGGCGTCGTTGATAGACATTTTTGAGGGATTTGCCGTTTCGGTTAAAATAGTGATCAGAACATAAAGGAGTTCTTCCACCATGCTGGAAAGCTGGGGTCCCTCGTAAGGGTATTGAGGCACATCGCTGCCATAGCAGCCCAAAAGACCAAAACGGTCGAGGATACTAACGATGACAACGCTGGGGTCGAGGACTACAAGAGCCACTTGAAGGATAAATAGGTCTTGGTCGTAACATAGCTCGCGGAGCATATAATCACGATAGTGAAGTAGTTGACCTCGAATAGCAAACCCGTTGCGTACCCATAAGCCAGTCCGAATCTGAGCTATCATGGAAAGGACTATAAAGAAGTTAGCAAGGGCATTGATACTGGAGGAATTCAAGACTCATACCACGTAAAGGAAAGTCGATAATCGTCAAGATGGCTTTATCATTCGCCTGCTGAAGAAGCACATCCCTAATATCCCTCATACCGGCCTTTGACAGACTATGCTCGGTAAGCAAGTCAATATGCTTGAACAGTTCCGCCAAAAGCCAATGCAGCGAGTGATGAAAGCTAACCCATCCATCCAGCACATCGAACTCAATAACCTCATACATCGCTCCTCCAAAAGAGACATCATGGAATGCAATAGGTGCAAATTTCTCCCGATCCAGCCTGTCCTCGACAAGAGTACACACAGCAAGGATATTATGGACCACCGTGCCTATAGCAGACACCAACTCAGCAGGAGTAGCGTTTGAATAAGCTTCTCCATATGTCTTGATCACCCTCGACAGCGACAACGTAACGTTAAACACGCTAATCCACGCATCGGTCTCGTACTCCACATGGCTAGTGACTGCGCGTTTGTTGGGGTTGACACACATGAAAAGCTGGCACGTCTTAGCAAATTGCACTATGTAATCCCTGTTCCGCGCAATCAGTCCCTGCACGGATTGGGTATGGCATAGGTATCGCAGGTCGCTGAAGACAGGCATGAAGCGCTTAGATTTGAACGGGAAACTCTCAACATCGAGTTTGGCGTCACTGAGGGGAGGATAAACGATGTGTTTGTCGTCGATTTGGTTTGTAAAGAAGGCTGCGATGATGGCGAGGAGTCGGGAGATGAGTTTGTGATTTCTGACGACATGAAGGGCTACGGAGGGCACGGTGAAGAGCTGGAGGGCAAAATATTTGATTGATGTTTCTGCTTCGCGATCTACGAGGAGGTAGGCGTCGATGATTCTTGGATAGACGTTGGCAAAATGACCAGCTTAGCAAAGGGTCAATAAGGGCAGTACAGCTACGAAGACCTGCACATACCGAGAGACAGCTTATGTTCACTACTCAGGGAGATTACAGACGCGTAAATCTCCTTGCAGCTCAATCGGGGCTTCTTCCAAAGTCTAGTATGATACAAAAACAAGACGTCAAGACGGGCTGGATTTGGGATATCTTTGAGCAACTGTATAGCCTGGGTGTGAGCATTGTAGGAGCTGCTGTCTCGTCGTCTGGGTGACATGAGTTCCGTAGCAATGACTTCTCGCAAAATCATGTAGTCGGTCCCAAGACGACTACGAGTGAGATCAAGGAGCCACTCGATGATGACCTCAGATACCTGCTCTCTGAACGTGTCATATGCACGGCGGATCGTGACACCGAGATCAATTTGGGTTACGGACTGAGCCATCTCGAGCAAACGCATGACGTTGGTGTTCATGTCGATTATTTCGCGACCGTTCTCGTCGATGCGATTAGCAACCGCAGTAGCTTCCTCCCTTGTCCGGTTTGTCATGTCACACAGGAGTTTGATGACCTCCTCAAAAGAGTGCTTGTCGTCATTCCATATTACAACACAATATTGATCCTTCATCATAGGGTCTGCTGATGGCTGAAGACGGAGATCGGTTTCGTTGAAGGGGACCGATGATTCGTCAGGAGAGTAGTCAAGCGTGTCAAGGACAAAATCCAAGGCGTAACCGACGGTACGCCGCATAGTCTCTTGCAGTTCATTGGGAACAGACACGCGATCTTGCATTGGAGGAGGGTTAGATGATAGAGACTTCGTGCTAGATTTTGGTGTGGCATCGACGTCCGCCCGACGTGATGGAGGATGACTGGGACACTGAAGCGGTATCCTCCATGCCTCTTCATCTCCACAGTCACAACAACCACCTGGCTGTTGCGCGATGAAGAAACTGACGTTGTGGTCGGAATGGTTCGTTGCATGGAAGCAGTTGGCACACATCACGCAACTGTCATCAAGCGCACAGTCTCTGGAACGAGCTCAATCCAGATCACACGAGCAGCTAGACCATTACTCACTTGCATCGGAAGCAACTATCTCCTTTTTTAAAGATCCTGCTGCACGATCTCCCTGGTATTGGCGCATCTGAACGTCCTGCACCCGCAAATCCAAGGTCCGATTGAACTTGACTCAGTGTCTTGTGCAATGGTAAACTTGAGTTCGAATTTGGTAAGAATAGATGAGCGTAGGGACCCCAAAAGGCTACATAGAGCTCAGAGAGAATCTCCGCGCGAGTAGCTGGGGTAAAGACATATTTTCTGGACCCCGGCATCGTTTCCAGGGCGAAACGAAGATGTTGGAGTGGGTCAGACGCGCGATCGCGGTGATGCATGGGCGAAGTGAGAAACTTGGCAGGAAAGAATGAGGTCAATGCAGACATCCCAGAGTTGTCTATGTCGTAAAAATAATCTATAGAGCCCTCGAAACAGAGAGCTAGAAATTGTTGATCATGAGAGGAAGATAAAGGCCACGACGATTCCTATTGCTGCTTATGGCAGCAGCCAATCTTTGTCTCCTACCCCCACCTCCATTCATCAAGCTCCCTCCAAAAATCAAACCGAGTTTTCAACCACACCCTCCATCCATAAAGCTTGCTCCAAAAAATAAACCAAGTTATTAACCATCATAGGCCGCAATGGAATAACCAACGAGGTTATTGGACAATCGGTGCAGGCATTCGCTAACTGTAACTTACAAAGCTCCATCCGAAGAACATCGACACCACGAAAGCTGCCTCCTTGCTGCCTCCTTCCGTCCCTTTGCTAGATTTTCCGCTTCCACCAGAATCATGTGGAACAAGACAGACTTTGAATTGAATATTCCTTGCTATCTAGAGGAGTTGTAGAGAAATGATCAAATACCTCAATACATACATCGAATCTATAATTCGACACATACTCACGGAAGTGTCCTACGAATACCATCACCTTTCTGAAGGTGGCTATGTGTTGCTCCCGCATAAGACGATCGTTCACGCGATGTGCTGTCATGGTATCAATGAAGCTGAGTTCTATCGCTGGGCACAATTCTCCTGA
Source organism: Termitomyces sp. T32_za158 (assembly GCA_018857265.1). Classification (NCBI taxonomy): domain Eukaryota; kingdom Fungi; phylum Basidiomycota; class Agaricomycetes; order Agaricales; family Lyophyllaceae; genus Termitomyces; species Termitomyces sp. T32_za158. Next base: position 43,717 of record JABAJZ010006830.1, on the reverse strand, counting down.
TTCATTCAACACCAACGCAGGCAATATGAACAGAGAAACCCAGCAATGCTTCCCTTGACAACCCTCAGTCAGCTATCTAGAACACCCCTCAAGGCCCCATCTAAGCTCGCCTTCGAGTTGAAGCGAGGGGAAATGGAAAGAGAATGATTTTTCTACGCAAACAGTGCCTCGAGCAGAAGATACATGTACAGGGAATACAGAGGATTTATTATCCATAGCAATGATCAGTTTGCTTTCGAGTGTTGAGCTTGAATAGTTTACTAAGTTGTGAAATATGTATACCATGAGCCGCGATGATATCACCAAAACATGGGAAAAATGGAGAGTGCAAACACTCTGTTCAGACACTGGGCAGGAATTTATCAACGCGTTCTCGGACAAACTGTCCTGTGTACTTGTACACAACATCAAGTCAAGCGGGTCCACAAAAAAGCATTACCAGTAACATCATTGACTGAATGATAATACACCTCCATTTTCAATTTCTAGTTTAGCATATTTTTCGACAACAGCGGAATATATTGTCTGTCTGAGACGTGATACCTTCGAGAGTGCTGATAACACATCAAAAAATATTACGGAGTTTATAAATAGAGAAGAGATGGGCTGAGGACAACCATGACGGGAGAACACTTTCTCACGCCACAGGCGCGTGTGCTGTGAGTTTCATTACTTGATGACAATACATATACACTTGTACACGGTAGGAATTTTAGCTATCACACTGACACCAACCTGCCGTCTTTTTTCTTGTTCCTGGCTTGACATTGTGGATGGAAATCTAGTGCAGGCCTTCGATGCCAGACGCCTAAATGTTGCCTGAATGTTGGTAGGATTTTGACAACCGCGCGAAAGTTCTCTCTCGTCCGATAATACGAACGACATCCGCGAGCGTAGGGCCATCCTAAACACCAGTCAAAAAGTGAGAAACACAAAGCGTCCAAAGGGAGGAAAGTTGAACCTTTTGTCCGCAAAGAGCGTGCCGGAGGACTGTCATGAACATCTTATAAGGAACTTCAATGCTATCTTGCTCTTTAGAGATGAGGGCGAGGAAATCCAGGTTCTTCCACTCCTCCTCAGAAATGGAGTTTATGACTGGAATGACCGCTTTGAGCGTCTCGGCTGGAGTTCGAGGCATATCAGGCACAGAAAGAAGACTGGAGCGAGATATCTGGCTTACATCTGTATTCCGGTTTTATGCGTTTCAGCATTGCTTGAGACTGCTCAGAGTCCAGGTCAATTTCCTCAAAGAAAAACGACCCATAGCGGACAATATCATGTAGATTAGTAACGCGGCCCTATCTTGAAGTAAGGCTACGAATGACTAAAGTGCAAAAAGCAAGCCCAACCTGCAACGCTGATATGACTTCCTTGATATAAACAACACTGGTATGCGAGCTAGAAATTTCGTCCACAACTGAAACCATGATAGGAACAGTGAACTTGAAATGCGCACCTTGTTGGGAACGCCCCCTTGACTTCAGAATGTGCCCGTTCAGCAAGAGTCTGCAACCCATCAGGCGTCGACCATACTCCCATAAGAAGATGCTTGTTCAGATACTCCAGCTTAGCTGGGTCCAAGATTGAGCTACGTTGAGTAAGTGCTGTGAGCTCAAACTGCATGGAAAAAGGATGAGGCAAGTCCTCGACGGAGATAAACATGGCAGACCTCATTGATCATCTGAGGAAGTGTCATCAGAGTTGTACTGTCTGGAGCTTGCTGTAATAGCTTGCCATGCCTTGGATGATGATCTGTTGGGTCAGAAGGTAGCGGCATCTCATGCTTCGCACCCCAGCCAGTTAATGCTAGCCAATTAAGGACAGCCTGTGGCTCCCAACCTCCCCTCTTTCCATGAGAAAGTCCTCAGAATGAAAAGCACGCTAAACAAAAGAAATACGCACGATGTAATCGATGACTTGAACATCACCCTTCCGCTTCGACATTTTAGTTCCATCCGGGTTCAGAAGGATCGGGATGTGCGCGAATTGAGGAGGTTTGAGGTTGAAACAGGCGTAGAGGTCCAAGTGAAGAGGATACGAGAGAAGCCACTCTTCGCCACGCAGAACGTGGGTTATGCCCATCTCATGATCGTCAACAACGGAAGCAAGATGGTATGTCGGGAAGAGGTCGGTTTTGAGCAAGATGGGGTCCGTCGAAAGCGAAGCGTGAGCGTCTTTGATATGTCCAAACACTATGTCGAGAGGCGGAGGTCGGGAAGGAACTTTGCTGTCCTGTGTATGGTTCTTATTCAAATTATACGGAAAGGCGAGGGGAAAGTAAAACTAACATTGAGCCGAACTACAGACTTTTCGCCCGCCCTGACTTTCCGGGCCACTTCTTCTTCTGTGAGATGAAGACATGTTTTGTCGTACGTCTTGTTCGACCCAGAACGCGCAAGCCGTTCGCGTATCGCCTGCATCTTGTCGACAGTGCAAAAGCATCGGTATGCATGCCCCGACTAGAAGCGAGTTGAGAAGATCAGAAGCATCTAGTATTGAGGATTCAAACGCACGTCCAAGAGTTTTGTGGCATAGGACCTGTAAAGATCTAGCCGTTCAGACTGTTCTTACGTTAGCTGTTTTCACTGAACCCCATTCCATGCTCACCTGAAAATATGGCGCGTGGGGTCCATTTTTCCCTGGGCCTATCCAGAAAGTAAAATCAACCTCACATGAGTAAAGTCATGAGCACTCAGAACATACCGTAGTCATACTCAAGTCCAGCCCAGTCTAACGCGTGCCGGATACCGTCTACAGAATCAGGGACGAATCTTGTCTGAATGCAAGCCAAGTCAGTGGTAGGTTTAGAAGGTTTAACGTCTAAATGGAATATCAAAAGTTGACGTACCGTATCCGTATCCTCCACCCGCATCATCCACTTTCCTCCAACTTTCTTTGCATACAAATAGTTGTATAGGGCCATTCGAAGGCCTCCGAGGTGCAGCTGACCAGTTGGCGATGGTGCAAACCGTAACAAAGCCATTAAATCTCAATTTTAATCACGACAGTATAAAAAAGGTTCAAGTCTCATTTGTGTTGAGACGATAACACTTGAATGCTCGGATGTGAAGCTTGGAGCTTGAAGGTCAAGTTGGAATGATGGCACGGGCCGAATGAATCCGAACGGATCAGAGATTCTCAACCCCGCCCTTATGTTGCTGTCGTCGTCTCTGTGCCTGGAGTATGTCGACGTATCAGTCAGGTCAGATCCTCACGCACACGATAGACTCTTAATTATTAAAGCTGAATGGATGAGTTAAGACCCGAAAATAACAAATCTACAACATCCATCCATCCGATGACACTCGAAAGCTTGGCATCACTGATCAAAAAAATGATGGACTTCAAGTTGTACATGTACAATGTGTAGACAGAATAATATCAGAAGCTAATTTAAAGGCCTGTCAGCTATCAAACAAAGAGAGGTATGATAGTGGTCCCACCCTTTTCCCCGACTATATATGCAATTGCTGTGATGTTGTCAGACGAGAGGAAAGAGCAGACAAATGACTTGCTGACCTTGTGTGTGTGCAGCAATTTGGAGGGGAATTATCGAGATATCAGCGATGCGAAGGTTCTTTGCACCGTGCACCTTTAGTTCTGGATCTACGACACCTTGTTTTTCCTTCGGTAACATAGAACACGTTCCCAAGCTATCTAAAAAGAGATGAGTCGACAATATGAGTAGCAAGACCGAATCCATACGCCAGCTAGTGGCTAGAGTATCCTTGATATATTCTGATTGGCAGCTACCTTGATTAGGATGCAATGGGCGATTAGCTTGTCGCATACCTCTGAGTTCTTCATCGCTTGCATAGAGAGAACCTGGCTGCAGCTCATCTCCAACGTAAGCAGATTTCATGGGCTCAGTCTGCGCCATGGTTCTTGTGTACTTGATTCCCTGGATTAAAATGTCCATATCTGAGCGCAAGTCAACCCGAAGACTAGTATTAGTTCAGAGCTAGCCGAACCGGAATCTCTCGCCAAGTAATTAGGGTCAATAACCGGATCATCTCGAGGGTTGTTGGTCCTTGAGTGCTAAATGAAAATATTAGAAAGGGTACTGGTGGCGACGAAACTGATGAATCGACAAACAATGGTTCCTCGTGACAGGGGATGTAAGAGGAAAGCCAATAATGTAAGGTAGGTCTTGTCTCCTTCGGGCTTTACTAGAGTAAAGAGACCACTTAGTCATCTAAGACTCCAGGGGTGAACCAGACACTTACCTGTTGGAGAAAACAGCATAGGGATAGAAGCAATCTCAATATCGGGAGATTCCTTTGAGTGCAAATTCTCAAGCTGCATGTCAATCTGCTCTTGCAGACCGGGATGGGTTTCTGAGGTACTCCTGAGAATGTTAGCATCTTTCTCTATCTTTGCCATCACAGTAGATGCGCCGGCATCTTGTATATCGTTCAATCGGAAGAAAGCAAAGCTGGACAACCCTTTTCTCAAGGGACCTTCCCCTTCAGCGCTTGCGACAATCATCAGAGCCATAGACTATAACAGGAAGTAAGAATCGAGACAAACTATAGTTCTTCTGCTGCCTGTGCTACCTCAGGTTTACGAAGAGAGTCAAATGTCTGGTGCTTGGCAGAAGGATCAAGTTCATACGAAACAGGGACAAAGATGTGATCCTGCAGGTTCTCTCCAACACCTGGAAGCTCGAGTTTGGTTTCAACACCAATCCCAGACAGGATGGCTGAGTTTCCTATGCCTGACAATTCAAGGATTTGAGGATTTTTGATCGTCCTTCACAGCGCTCAGAAATGACATGTACAGGAATCCATTGCTTGACATACCCTGCGGTCAAAATGACTTCTTTGTCAGCGCTGACAATATACTTTGTGTTTTGGTGGATAAATTCTACGCCGGTCGCAACGAGGTCTCCTATGTTGTTGTCATGTGCTGCGAAAATGATGCGGCAGACTAGGGCTTGGGCAAGGACCTGGCAGGATGACTATCATTTATCGTCCGAATGAGATACAACACCCACCGTCAAGTTTGGGCGATCTCGGACGGGAACCAGATAGGCAGTCGTTGAAGTAGAACGAGTCCATGTCTTTGGGTCGATAGTTGAAGAAGGGAACCATACTCCATTGACCTAATTAATCGTCAGTCCTCTAATCGGATTGCAAAAAGCATCAATGGAAGGTTTTACCTCCCCTTGATAAGGATCATGCAAGGCAGTGATTCCCATACTCAAAAAAGTTTCCCGCAACATAGCATCAATCGTATGGGTATGAGGAGGAACGGTGGTCTGAAGGGGACCGGAAGAACCTCGATCATCGCCATATGAATGGGGGAAAAGGTCAGACACCTCTTTAGATGGTGGATGAAATCTCTCAAGAGTATCAGGACTTGGTGAAGGAACTATTGACAGAGAGTATCTGACCGTTCTATTTTTCTCGAGTAACGAAAGAACTCATTCCAGTTCCACCCATGATTTCCTAGTCGTTCAAAAACATCAATTTCAACCGCAGGAGGCAAAGTCCACCCAAGAAAGTTGATACAAGAGCTTCCACCTGTCACCAAATATTAATAACGAGCATAAAGCCGCGAGATAAAAAGGGGTTTACCAAGACCTTTCCCACGAGACCAAGGGATTTCTCTGCCGTTCGAATGCTTTTGCTTCGTAGTCACGAATCCCCAATCATACTACAATTGTTAAGTTGCTTGGAGTTTAGAGGTGGTACTTATGCAGGCGAAACCTACTTTGGGATTACCGAGTTGCCGGCCATATGGAGCTGGGACCAAAGTCATTGGATCATTGATAGTGTTGTCGCCAGCCTCGAGGACAGCCACCGTAAATGAGGAGTTCTCAGAAAGACGTGCCGCAAGGGTGAGACCTGCGGTCTGCCCTGATCATACTCGGTCCAGCGGTCCAGGAAGAAAAGAAAGGATAACTGATAGATACTCACACCTCCGCCAATGATGACAAAGTCGTAGGCTTTGCCTAAAACCTCAGAGACATTTGCAGTTATCATTTCAGATGCTCGGACTAGTCCTCAGCAAGCTGCGCGGGTCCTCGGAGAAGGTTTGATGTATTCAGTCACTGGTGGTACCACTTTTATAGATAAGGCAAAGAGTTCGGTAAATTTCCAGGCCGTCATCATGACCGCGCGAGAATGGCTTTAGTTACTAAATGCGGTTTCAAGGATAGATCACCTGAGTTGGTGACTCCTACTATCTCGATTTTGAGTCCAAATTGACGTTTGAATCTGTCGACTACTTCGGAGGGTGAAATCTCCATATGTTAGCTGGCAACTGCGAAATTTTTTACAAGATACTGAAAACAACAATCCTATCATCTCTCAATGAGTCTGGAGGACGCTGCAAAAGAAGTTCGCTTACATAAGTGGTCATACGACAACGATGGCATACGGCTAGACTTATCACCGTGTAAATATCTTCGCAAGGCCGTTATAATGGTTTTGTGAACAGATTGTCAGAGATATTCAGCTCGTTGATGCGTCGAATTTGATTACTCGAACAAGGGAATAATCTCTGCATTTCAGAATATTCATAGCGACTGTCTAGATCCCTAGAGCTCTTCATTCGCCAACCAGTGATTAATAAGGGCCAAGGCTTCCTTTGGCTTATCATAAGGCACCTATAATTACCATGAGCCATGAGCATCACCACCAACTAAACCAAAACAAGAAAACACTTCCCATATGCCCAGCCCCCTCGACCGTAGCAAACCTAAGCCCCCTTGCACTCCTTGTCACGCCTGCCCTCTTCCCTTCTACTTCCCAAACACTCAAGTCTTTCCCAGCAAACTCCTGCTGCCCACTCCAATCGAGCGACCTCGTCCAGCGCTCGTTGCCGACCCAATTACATATCCAATCATACGACCCGACGTAGATCAAGACGCGGACGTTACGTTCAAGAAGCGCTGCGATGTGGAGGGGCGTCACAGTTTGCTGTTGGTCGTTTGAAGCATCGAAAGCAAGGGCGACGCGGTCGGAGCAGATAGAGTATTGTGCCGGAACGGATGGGTCAACGCCAAGAAGAGAGTGGGTACTAGTACTATTAAGGTAGTTTGTGATGTGTCGGGTCACCGGATAGCAGAGGTCGCCTGGTTCACCTTCGCAATCTTTACTGATATCGTACGGGTTCTTGCCTAGTAGGTGTAAAGATGAGTTAGTGGGACTGTAATTAGTTAACCAACCAGTCGCATAGAAAGGAGCCGAAAACGCTCCGTCGCAGAAATCGTATGCAGCGCGGCAATTGATATTATCGACGATATCTATGCAGGACTCTTTGATCCATTTTTCACAACGCGGGATCTACACGCGTGAAATGTTAGAACAAGAAGTATCTGCTGCAATGAGATTGCGAACAAGTTTCTTGAGGTTGACACAAGAACTAAACAAGCTTAAAGTGGCCATAACTGACAAATCTATAGACTCACGCGATGCCTGCAATTGGTTGCACGGAAGCTGCAGTACACACCATGTCATAGTACGAGAGGATCGTGCTTAACATGTCAGTCCATCCGTTTCCTGTAAGAGATATCAATACTATGCCTCTGGTTCTCGACTCTGGAGCCATACCAATGATAGCAGAAGTAAGATTTATTGGGGTCAAGCCCGCCTCCACAAGATTGGCATTCTGATCATACACTTTGGACGCGAATAGAGGTATGTATCGACCCTGAAAGAGGAATAAAATGAGGAATGTGCGAGAAAGAAATTCTGGCTTCCTGTGTAGGCGTACACCATAAGATTCGCCGGCCATGTGAAATGCCCTGCCCTTGAATTTACTGAAGTTCTCAAAGAAAATGGCGACAAAGGCAGCGATGTCGACTGCAGCATCTTCGGACGTGCCCTGAATGAATACAACAAATGACACCGACCCAAAGCCTGAGCAAGATGAGAGGTTCATACCACAAATTCACCGTAATCTGCGTAGGAGTATCCAACACCGATGGGTTGATCCACAAAAAACACATTGGCATTTGAATTCCATGCTTCATTAAAGTATTTCGTGCCATTCGCGTCAGAGATCCTGCACGGTCCTGCAGAGGCAAAGATACATTCTGTCTTGAAGACTGACACGAAGGCGTAGCTTACCAAGCTCCATAAATACAGCAAGAGACGAGGAACATCCGGGACCTGGTCAGAGTTGAATAAGACGACGCTCTAGAAACTTCTTTTCACTCTCGCCTCCGGTCGTCCAGAAAATGACATCGTCCTTATCGGGGTCGTTCCTGCTCTCAAAAAAGTAGAAAAAAAGATGCCGCGCCTCGATGTCAATATAACCGGTATACGAACTAAGATAGGAAATCAATTACTGTAACCCTACAGAAGCATAGAAGTATAAACTCACTTGATACCTTCGTCACAAAACTTCGTTTTCTTAATCCGGACGGAATGAGCAGGGAAAGCTGGATGGTTCAAGAGCACGTATTCTTTCTGTGAGAGCGCGGAAAGGTCCTCAAAGGGGGTGAACAGGCCTTCGTCGTAGACCTGATGATTCTGGCTAACAAAAGGCGCATGAAAACCACGACGACTATCCCCCCTTAAGATAGGCTCTTTGGACCGAGCGATCGGGAGCTTCTGTGTAGCATATACAATGACGGTAAAAAATGACAAAAGAGCAGTAAAGAGATGCAGCCTCCTGAGGAGTTGGACCATTCCAACGACGGGGAAGGAAAAGAACTTTCGTTTGACATGTGGGAAGTTGTTTACAGTTAGGTTTTCGGGAGTGGACTCGGAAGCATATCTCAATCCCCATTTGAATATAGATTAGATTGATCGAAACACATGAGGACACATGGCATTCCAGCAACCGTCGAAATCATCATCTGCGACGACTTCCGCGGTTCAAACCATATTGTTACTATTGTCCTTCCATCAGGTAAATTGCAAAGTATTCCAGATTGCTGAACTTTGGTTGCTAATCCATCCTTTCAGAGCGGGAAAAGCCAGGAGTACCACCGTCACACGAATAACGGCCAGTCCACGCGGGGATTCATTGCTAATATATAATCGTCTTTTAAGTGTCGAGACACTGACCGCATTACTCTGTCTAAGGAAAGAGACTATCGCGACAAGCCACTGGTGACTCGTAGACGCCCCGTGTATGCATGTCCGGGTCTTCACCACAGGCTCGCTACCTGGATGACGCGCACATCAGGACAAAAAGGAGCAGCTTAGACTCGATGCAGAATTCCCTGCTCTCTAACACGACCCCATGTCTTGCTTCTGGTCATGAGTGGCACCGAAATCCCGTGTTTGCACCACCTGCGAGTCTGCTGAATTCTCGACGGCCATCATTTGTTGAAGCAGATTTGGAACGATCTGGGAAGAGACGTGGGAGAAGGGTTGAAGTTTCCGAGCAGGTCACAACTGATTCTGCCTCTCCCGACGATGGTACGAACTTCCATAGGAGTTTGGAGATCGATATGAAGGGTCTTGTTGGCGATGCAGTGGGAAACGTATGTCACCTCCATCGACCCTACGAAGTAGTACTAACTTATTTCAGATGAGCATCAGCCCTTCCTCTCGTGATATCGTGTTAGCTGCGTCGGTATCTCAAAAACCTTTTCACAAGTTGAAAGCTGACTTCTTTTCGTCACATAGTCGTCGAGGGCTTTTTATCATAGACTTGAAAGCACCACTTGAGATACCTCGATTCCTTCCACAGGGAGGTACCTGGGATGTGGCTGACGTGCAATGGAACCCTCATCCATCTCGTGCAGAATATATCGTGTCCACGTCAAGCGAGAAATTGTGGGTAATCTCATGTCCTCACGGGTTTTTTCTTTTTCTCATCTCTTCCACGCAGGTTGATTTGGAATCTTCTGTTAGTGGGGAAAACATCAATAGATTTCATCCTCCAAGCCCATTATCGTGCCATTACCGACATCAATTGGCATACCACTGAGTGTGACATTGTCATCAGTACAGGGATTGATTCATGGTTGTGGGCATGGGATCTACGGGCGACGCGAAAGCCAATATTTGGTCTCTCTGCGTTCAAAGGTAGCATAGATTATACCTTTTCAGTTTATGCCAGGCCTTAATCTATGTTCTAGCCGGTGGTACTCAAGTCAAATGGAATCGTCAAGACGCGAATATTCTTGCTTCGTCACACGCAGACGAGGTGCTCATTTGGGACCGTCGAGTAAGCCCTTGTGACGCACCTTCACATTGACTCCACTCTCAATGAACTTCCATCAGAAAGGTTCCCTCCCCATCAAGTCCATTAAGGCGCACGGTGCAAAAATCTATGGTATTGATTGGGCACACGACAGGCGCGATGAACTTGTCACATGCTCCCTCGATAAGACTATAAAAATTTGGGACACATCCACCGAGGATTTCGAACCAAAATCGACTATACACACTACATACCCTATATGGCGCGCTCGTACGCTTCCTTTTGGACGTGGCGTCCTGAGTCTTGCGCAACGCGGCGACACTGCACTTGAGATGTACGCTGCAGGCAAGACAGATATGCCGGTAGAGAGATTTGAGGGTCATACCGACGTGGTCAAAGAGTTTGTATGGAGAAGGGGCGGGGAAGACGAGTACCAGCTTATCACCTGGTCAAAAGACCGTACATTGCGTTTCTGGCCGATTGAGCCTGAAGTCATGGAGGTGCATACACTCTTTGTCTATTCTTGTGTCTTTTCTTCTCACTATCACTACAGCAAGTTGGTCACACTGTATCACCTCACAGAGAACGGCGTTCTTCGCAAAGCGGACGCTCACCCAGTATCTCCTACCGCAATCCACCCGAAGGAACCGAATATCTCCCCGTACTTTCCGCCCCAGTTGGTCACCGCTCAATTCTAGCGGAGGTACGTGCCCCATTGCCTCCACGCCCACTCCCACATGCAGGTGCGCGTAGCCAAGGGGGCACTATGAGCCGTGGTGGACCAAACAACAACTCAACGCGGAATCCAATGGACGCGATTACTTGGCTTTCGATCGTGAAGGTCGGTGGACGTAGGGGGAGTAGCGACGGTGGACCTGGAGATAGCGGGGAGAGATCGAGGGTGCGAGAGAAGTTGTTGGAGGGGCAGAGCAATACGAGTGTTGATAGGGTTGATGGTAGCCAGTTGGATCCAGGAGTGGACGGTGATGATGAACGGGAGATGGAGATGGAGATGGAGATGGAGAAAAGGAAGAGAAGTGAGAGTAGGACTCGAGGCGAGGGGGAAGCGAGTCAAAGTCAAACACAGACGTTACAGGAGGAGTGCGTTCATATTGTCTCCTGATCCTAGTAGCATGCTGATAGTTTCAGGATAACTACGGTATTGAAGAAATTGCACCCGATCAAGGTTAATCTCGAGAAGGTGAGGATGAGTTCTGCGTCTTCCCCATTCCTGAGCTGAATCATAATTCTCAGCATGATCTTACAAAGAAGCGAACTTGCACTCTCGGGTTGCATGGACCATGGGGCGGAACTACCTCTGTCTTCATCCGCGTAACTTTCACCTTCCCGCGCGATTATCCACAGGCAACTCACCCAGCCGGCACACCCACTGTGGAAATCGAGCGTAATCCTCTTATCTCCCTTAAAGATCGCGCATTTATGCTTCGTCGCCTTGCTGTTCTTCGAGAACAACGTCCTTGTCTGGAAAGTTGTCTGAGGTTCTTGCTTTTCCGTGATAACGATCGTCTAGGGGTGCCTACTCTCATGGAGTCTGAATCTTCCTCGTCCGAAGGTGAAGAACATGCGGTCTCTGCTGGAACACGGAAGAACAGGGATGTCTCAACCACAGCTCTCAGAACTGTGAAGAACCTGGTTGAACCCAGGACCTCACAGGGAACATTTGGTCCAAATGGTAGGTCTCGATCAGATTCATTCGTAGTTTATCTCATCTTCTTTCGTCTATAGGTGAATTAGTTTGTTTCTTCCGTGCGCCAACGCGTATCGTGAAGAACGTGTTGCGTGGATTGTCGGACTCGCCAGCAACCCCTTCGGAGGAACTGATTTCTGCCCCTCCTCCTCCGGCTGATCCTGCTCCAGCTCCTCGGATGTTCCAATCCCCTTCTTTGCTCTCCGACGCTGTCAGACGCCTCAGCCTCTCTGCAAAGGATCGTCAACAAAAAGTAGCTGATATGCGACGCCTTGGCGATCGCCATAATATTCTACGCATCATGACAAATCTGCTCACGCTGCAGCCTAAGCCAAAGTCGGGTCAAGGATCAGAGATTTGTGAACGACGGCCACTTGGAGATTTGTTGAAAAGTTATGCCCTCCTTTCAGCCCCTCCTCGCAGCACCGTGTTTTTGGGGCCTACAACCAATATTGCAGGTGGTGATCGTAAGGTGGCGGAAGATTATGTATTTGGAGTCGCGAAAGACGTTGGCCAACCGGCTGAGTCTGGGCGTGGGGGTGGTTTGAAAGACGTGTGCGCAAAAAACGCAAGATTTGCGAGGCAACACGGGAGATATGATCATGAACGTGCATTTAGAATGCTAGAGGCCCTTGTCCCTCCGCCTTCGCGGATATCAGCGGCATTTGACCCGCTTGCAGTTAGAGTTATATTGGGACTGTACGTACATTACTCAAGGTGTCTTGTCACTGACTTCTTGCTTATCTACAGATATGCTGATTTTTCAAAAAACAAAGATATACAAATGCTAGCAATGTTATCCGTGCTTCTTCTTCAAATCCATGACTTAATGCTCTCGAATACTCCTACAACTGCTACTACGGAAGAGATCGCAGATCTTCCTACAGCGACCCGAAGATATGGCGGAGAAGATTACTTCAGCCTCACTCCACAAAGCCCCCAAAGTGAAAGGCCTCCCATTTTTCCCCGTAGACCTTCCACCCCCAATGTTCCACAACAAGCCGGTACCTCAGTCCCGTCTTCAACTTCTTCTCGTGGCTCGTGGTCCAGTTTATTTAATACGGGATCTATGCGACAGTTCATGAGCGGAGTGCAAGACTCACTAAAGGAGGGCTTGAATCTCCCCCTCGAAGGATCTACAAACATCAATTTCCCCCCTGCGAATCCACACATTGCAACGCGGCCGCGCATTCACCTATCCGTCAAGCTTGATGCTCCAAGAAGTTCCCTAGAAAATGTTCGTCGACAGCAGAGGAAAGAACAAGGATTCCTAAGCTCAGAGCCGAAGTCGCCGATTTCCCCAATTGTCGCTGCAGCGTCAAAATCTTGGAGCGAGACAGGACCCCATTCGCTGAAGTTGTCACCTTCTTTTTCTGCGGCTTCCACTGGGCATACTCGACGGAAAGCGTTGGCACAAATCAGTGATCCCAGCAATGCTCGCGTCGATGAGTTTAAACGAAGGATTGTCTTTAAACCAACACTTGAAGTTGGCCCAGAAACGTTCGTCGTGATACCTGACATCCGTTCTTTTTGACCAACACTTTCTTTCAGACATTATAATCTGTTTAATGAGAACTTCCTCGAGCAACTTAAGCTTCATGTCCGTTCTTATGCAGATCTCATGTGTAGATGGCGACTATACCACAAACGTCTAGAGCTTTTGAAGTCAGTCAAGAGACAGATCACAACTCTCGATAGGAACCGGAAGCTTATGATTGGTTTGTCTGACCAGTCCTCTGGTCCTGTACTCCATTTAAGTCGCCTTTCCACAGGACTTGTTCGGACGTGCACGAGATGTTCAATGGCTTTACCACCAAATGCTAATCACTGTGCTTCGTGTACTGCATCGTGCTCGATGGCAAAGTGTAGCATCTGTCGGCTTCCAGTCAAGGGTGAGTTGAAATTTTTAATGCCTGCATGGCGCCTATCGACTCATTCCAACTAGGATTGTCGAAAAGCTGTCTACAGTGCTTTCATGTTACCCATATATCTTGCTGGAATGAGCTTGATGTACCCATATGCCCAACAGGCTGCGGATGTTTCTGTAATGGCATTGAGGAGACGCAGACGCGGCCGTCAAGTCGCCATGGCCCGCCGTTGTCTCCGCCATCAGCAAGCTTAATTTTATCATCCTTCACTTCATACCTATAGGATCTAGAATATTGTATGTTGTATCATGGTGCATTAATTCCAGCCATAGTAATGTCATTTTGTAATTATAATACTTTCTTTCAAGCTTCATGCAATGTTCATTGTGATGTCTTGAATCGGTGAAATTCATCGCCCGATTACGTCTTTTCCAAATTTCCCGATTCAAGTCTTTTCTGAACATTGACTTGCTGTTCCCGACAGGCTGAACCCTCTTAAAGTCCAAAAGGATCCTGACGGAAAACATTGTAAGGAGACTGCTCGGGCTCACTTCACTGACAACGAAAAGCAACAGAATTAAACGAGCTGTGGAGATTCCTCAGGGGAAAAAAAGAAGACTCAACTACGTATACGTATCACTCTCGCCTGTATGTATATACATACTCTATTATGGAAGCAAGCTTTATTTTGACGCGTGACGTGACGTGACGTCTGAGATCTGACGGTTGATACTGAACGTTGTTGAACCGTCATCGATTCATCCCTCGAGACGCGTTCCGTTTCTCTCTCGTTTCCACTGGATTCTGTTTACTTCTGGTCATACTGCGGTAATTTCTGGGCGATTATCCATTTGTCTGGCTAGCCTCTCATGTCTGGTCGAGGCTGTGGGAGGACTCGAGGACGAGGATCGAGGGCGACTCCTTCTGCAGTGTCCAGGTCGCTCACCTTGCGCCACGTCTTTGAGACTGTTCCCGAGTAATTACACTTAGTCAAATGTCATTGCAACGCGATCATCGCCCGAGCCAATTTTAATTCCTTCAGTATCATCGACTATCCATTAATTCACCTTCCTAGATGTGGTACATAGGGCCGTTGAAGTTCGGTATACATGCAAATGATCTTTGACCTTTGCGCCGAGAAATGTATGTCTTGACACGTCGACTTTGACAGACCCGACTCAGGTTGTTAGCTGATTATCGATTACTTGTATGAATTGATTTGAACGGCTGGCATCTACCTACGCTAGATGGAAGATAGCTATGGCCGCTTCGATGATATATCACTGTTTTCTCCTTGTTGTCATTGCATCCACACGATGAAGTCGGCGAAATCGCTCAGGAATAGGGATAAACTGGGACAAACCGCTACTTATAGCTTGAATCATGATTGAATGAGGCTGATGCCTGAGCACTTATCACAAAGCTACGCGTGTCAATCAATGTTGTAAAATTTCACGGATCCAAGATTGGATCCTCATCAAGACCTTTTTTGAGTTTGAAGCAATTCAGGCATATGGTAAGTTGTATATCAACTCAACAGGTTCCGGTTCTCGCGATTTATACTTTCAAAGTGACGACGACCTAAACTCGTGTTTCGAAAGGGGTCTCCAGATCTCCAGATGGTCGATGCTGCTGCTGCAACCATCCGTTCGCAATTGTACGGTTGTCTCGTCTTTCCCCTTTTCAGGCATCTCAACTGGTTACGTGCGCAGAATCAGTATTTACTACATCGATCTAGTCTCATTCAGTACGTACCCCTGCTGTTCCTCCTGATCTCCATTCATTTCTCAATATGCACTGGTAGCTCTACTTTATTATGACTATGCGCTGACGCTACCTGCTGAAATCGACCGATTTTGGTCGACACGGTCTTTCTCGTGGGCTTCTACCTTTTTCTATCTCAATCGCTACTCGAGCCTTTTTGGACATGTCCCTGCCATCTTTCGAGACTTTTGGATATCTGAATCACAAAACGGGGCCAAGGTATTTCCCGTCTTAATTCACAGGGTTCTTTATGCTCAATGTACCGCAATCGCGAGGATTCTAGATGTAAGTCTGAATAGTTTTCAGACCCCAAAAGCTGCTCAAAATCCTGCTGACCAGATGCGCTTCCCTTTCTGTCTATCATCAATATCTCTTAGTGGCCATACAAGTCATTGTCGGAAGTATGTGCATCGTTCATCACCCTATCTATCTTTCATTGACCATGCCTGTGTTCTGCATAAGTACTCCTTATTATACGGACATATGCACTGTACGATCAAAAATTGAAAGTACTCCTGTTCATCTGTGCATGCGCGCTCGCAGTTATCATCGTTGGTGTGGTGAGGTGACCTTTTGTCATTAAATTTCCGACGCCTGGATTGTCCCATCAGTTGTCCGTGGCCACTGGGCACGGAGTCACTGCATCTGTCATCAATCCACAGATAGCCTGTACCCCGGCGCTAGATCGCGATGAGTGAGTTGTACAATAAGATCTCCGCCTGAGAGGTTGTACTGATTCAGGTCTACACCAGCGCAAACCGTCCGTCTTTTTCATTGTAGTTTTAAAACCTATTGTATAGCTGATCCTTTCGTGGTCATGGACAGGTATTTCAGATGCGTGGATTGCAATGCTTCTGTTCGATGTCCTGATTTTCAGTATGACTATATATAAATCATGGAGACGGGGCGATAGGGTTCGTAGGTCTTTATTCAAGGTTCTTCTTCGCGATGGTATGCATTTTGTGTGATCCGCTTCTCCGAAGTTCAATCTGCTATTCTCAGGTGCGATATACTTTGGGCAAGTGATAGAACCGTTGGTCCCAAAAAGATACAGATTGACGTCCGATTGTAGAATAATGGTGGTTATCACACTCGTGACTATTATCACATTTCGTGTGGGTGCAGATAATTTTACCTTCCGACCTTGACTGACTTGTCTGTAGGCTTTGCCTGTGAATATCTTTTATGATCGCCTCCAATTGTCAAAGTAATAATACCCCTCACTCTAGGGTTATCAAAGAGGCTGTACTTCAACCCTTGCCAGTATGTACGTCTTTTATCTCTTCTCACATACGTACGCCATTCATTTTTATAATTAACTGTAGAGTGTCAAGCACGATGATAAGCAGACTGATGCTCAACCTTCGTGACCCAAATTATTCGATGGAAAGGACTCACCAGACGTATCAGCTATCAGGACTTCATTTCAACGCTCCGTCCCGTGAGACATATTCGTAAGACACCATAAATCAGCTTGATTCATACTCGTATGTCTGTTTGTTGGATCTTGCCGTTCGCTAAACAACATCATGAGAAAGTCACTCATTGGAATCAAAAAATGTCCTCTTTTGCTGGCTCATGTCACTTTTGTCCGTTCCCTTTAAATGCCATCGTTCTCCCTCTTGTCTGAAACGAACTCCAATTTTCCAGGCAAGTCAGCCTTAAAAGGACTTCGATAGGACCAATGTACTTATGGAGTAATACAACGAGCAAACAAACGAGCAGTTTTCTTTCGAAAGTTATATGTCATTGTTACAAGAAACCTCCGCTCTTCCCTGTACCAAATCGATCACCTAAGCCTTGGGCCTCATGTATAAGCTTTGTCCGCTTAGAATCATCCATTAAACGTCCACCAATTGACATATCCCTTGAATGATCCCAAATACGATCGTCTGTTTCTTTGGTGTCAGATTGACCAGATGCCCCGTGTTGTGCGAGCAAAGAAGGTCCACGTAATTTTTGCTTAGAAACGCGTGGATTCGGTAAGTATCAAGAGATCAAGAGGATAGTCGTAGAAGACTCACTGTGTAGTCTTCTACACCTTTGCGAATAATGTCTTCGTCCACTCTACGCCTCTTGCTATCATCGCCGTCGGGATCAACCTGGTTATCGACCGCGCGCCGCTTCTTGCCAGAAACTTCATCTGCAAGTCGTTGTTGGCGCTCAGCTGGTGTCTCAGTCCACAAAGAATTGTCAGTCTTATTCGACACAAGTCCCGCTGATTTCGAAAACTGACGGGCCTTGAGCTTCGTCGGGTCGAGGTCTGTGATAGATATGACGGACAAGAAAAGGTAGTCATAAGTATGATAACTCACTTCCTAGCAGATCTGATGACGACGGGGGAACCAGCATCCACTCATCTCTTTTCGGAGCTTTCGGCTTTCCCGCTTCCTGATAAAACATGAAGAAACGATAGATAATTGTTTTGTTGCACCACTCACCTCAGCGACTTTGCGTCTCCTCTCTTCTCTTTCCATAAACTCCTGTACTGCATCCGTCTCTGCATGCTTTACACCAGCTGGTAAAGGCTTTGGTCCAAAATCGTCGTCGTCGTCGTCATCCTCATTGTAAGCTGCATGGTATTTTGGATCATATATTGGAGGGTATGAGGGCAGAGATGGCCCGGAAACGCGTTTCTCTTCAGTACGTACCACAACAGGGACGGATGGGGCCGCAGAACGGGCCGTCTTGAGATCAGGAGGAAGCTCAGGAACGTAGTCGTCTTCATCTTCGTCGTCGGCATCAGCAGTCTGAGAAGCGGAAAACTCAGAAGGTATTTGAGGCCCTACAGATACATGTTCTGCCCCTTTCAAGCGTCGTTGAAGATGAGGAGGGAGCTCAGGTCCTAGAGAAGCCATGATGCACGAGGTCGTAAACGTCGCAAACGATGAAGTGTTTGTTCTTAGTTCTATTGCCAAATAAGATGTTCGAGCGAGTCTGACGACATGTCGGTTGCTTATCCCTGCTTATCCTCATTAACATGTCTGGACGAAATTCTCTTCAGGTTCCTTCAATACCTGCGAGCTCTCTTGTCCCACAGAGCTTGGCTGCTCTGGCAGATCCGCCTGTCAGACAGGTTGACGCGGCAGCCATGGACTATCTTCTCATCGAACTGGTAAATACCTTGAAAGAGTCATCTGCAGTCGCGACAGCTCGACAGAGGAAAGTCGAAAAAGAAATGATTGAAGCCGGACTGATACCACCGCCTGTTCCAACTGCGCCTGCTGTGCCAAAGAAAGAGTCACCTCGCGATTCAGTGACAAGTCTGAATTCTAAATCTGGGAAAACAGCATCAGTTGACGAGGAAGAAGCTGTCCGAGTGCGTCTTGAAGCCATCGGCACTCATGTGGGAGCGAACTTCACTGAAAGGTAGGATTACTTTACCTCTACAAATGGAGGAGAACCCTCAGCTGTGTATTCAGGCTATGTAGAGATCGGCAATTGTTTGCGGAGACCCTCGATGCCATCAAGTTCATTTGCAAGGATATCTGGGCAGCCATCTGGGACAAACAGGTTGATAATCTTAGGACAAATCACCGCGTATGTTCTATCTTATCAGTCCTTGACTGACTTGACCAGGATCGAGGATAGGGTGTTTATGTATTGCAAGACAATGCATTCAAACCTATTTCAAGGTTATCGTCCTGGCAGGGCCGCGCAGAAGCGGCCAAATGTGCTAAAATCGTATGTTTTCTACTGAGGAAGACGTCCCGAGATTCTAAGGATTCGCAATAGTATGCTGCCATGCCAGCTGGAATAATTCGAGGGGCGCTTGCAAGGCTAGGATACCACAGCACAGTAATGCCTGAGATCACGAATTTGCCTCAATGTGGCTATCTTTACTTCTAATGTGGAATCAATCCTGATGATTGATTCCCAGGTACCTTTCAAGTAAAATTACCAAAAGGAACATAGAAAGCGTAGTCGTTATCGTTTCCTCTCCAGCGTCGTGAGTGGAACGGGGAAAGGATTCCGCGATTGTAAACTCAACACGTGTAACGTCTACGCACCATTTAAGCTAGTCAGCATGCGACTACCCGCGTCGGTTTCCGAGCTGGATTGAAACTAGGGTCTCTATAGCCTGAAGACATTGCAAGTCAGCTGTCATTGCTTCGATTCCTGGTGCATAGTCGGTGTCCGGACTACGATAAGACTTGAGCTTGATCTTCCGAGCCATAGGTTTTTGTTTACAATCATTCCCGGGAATATGGGATGCATTCATTCCACAAGGGGCCGCGCAGTGTAAATGTCTTATCATTTTCAAAGCCGAATACGGACACCAGATATGTAGAGCAGCATCCTTGACTCTCCATTCTACCTCAATTTACAGAAACAATCCAGATGAATCTGTTCAAAACTAACTTTGTGTATTCTCAAAGGTATTACTAATGAATCATGTAGACCTTGCGTGCTTTGTTTGATACAACTGCATTAGTACTTATAAGAAGTCGTATACATATATGTCTCTTGCCTTCGTATGAATATTGATGTCCTTGTTGGTTTTGATAGACCCCCCAAGCATCTTGATGGATTGACGTCTAAGTAAGGAACTTCAAAGTAACGAGGGTGCTCAAAGTCCGATTGCTTTTGACCTCCGTGCCCACCAGTCCACGGAGTATGTATGTAGTCTTGGAGAAAGTGACTTGATCAGAGAGATATGCACTATTCCAGAACAAATCAAAGAACAATTGAAGGCCGTTTTTGCGGCAATAAACTTTCCTTCCGTGTATGTATGTATATGGAGGAGGTCATCCTTTGCCGCGTCTGCCTGTGTCTACATATCCTCTTTATGGGCAATCCGGCTCACTTCGGTCGTCTACAGTTATTTATGTCCCCTTGGCAACTCAAGTATCTCGGATCCGGGAGTTAACGAACTTGAGTGGTACATAGAGCGACTCGGAGGCTAACATGCAGTGACAACTGGACAAGTTACGCTGGTCGGATTGGCTCTTCAGCAAGAGAGCAGCCAAAAGTGAAATACGCAGACAAATCCTGTCAGAAATGACATGCAATTTCTGATACACCGAATCAAGCATCAGGCACCGGTGGAGGTGAAGTCGGTGACACAGACTAACATGGTCTTCCATAGATTGCATGGTCGGTACGTAATCGGTTGAGCTTACCATTGATAGGCGTGTACAAAGTACGTCTGGTAAGTTTCACTTGACAATTCACATTGTCATCTCGAAAAAAGGACAGAAGAGAGTATGTATATGCAAAACATCTTGACAGAGTTTTATTACAGTCAGGATCTCTTTTTGCGCTTCAACATCACATTTTGATGTTAAGGATACCTTCATCGCTCCGATCAACTGCGCTACCGACCCCAAAACTTCAAGCTTTCAAAGTCCTGAACCGGACCCGATCGTCGGGATCATAGTTTCCAAAAGGCTCATGTGTTCGATGTTGTTGCCCAGTTTTCTCTTCTCCATCCTACATCTAACTACGAAACGCTTCTGATTCTACCTCTAGATAAATAACAGGAATGTCCGTTGAAAGCAAGAGAGATCCACCTAGCGCTGAGGCAGCTATTCAGGATAGCTTCCCAGAAGGCGGTGCGGAGGCTTGGTTGACCCTACTCGGCGCGTAAGTTTTGAACAGTTTTGAACCTGAGTTCCTTCGTAATTTATATTCAATGCGCACAGATTCTTAATACAGTTCACTACCTTTGGGTATGTTGGTCCAACACCACAAGGTTCGGGTGTCTACTCACCGAGCTAACAGTTACACCAATGCCTTTGGGGTATATCAAGGGTATGCGATTTTAGTCGTAGTAGCTACACAAGCGACCTAATCAACACAACAGCAGCAATATTTCCCTACGCATCAATTGGTAACTGACGCAAAGCAACCAGATTACTATGTCCGTGAATACTTGACGACATACAGTACAAGTACTATCGGGTGAGGACTCCGGTTTTTCAACGTGTTCGTTGTTTAACGGTCTCCAAGTTGGATTGGCGGAGTTCAGCTACTCTTGGCCTTTACGTGCGGCATATTCACCGGAAGAGCTTTTGATCGGGGATACTTGTGCGTCTCCTTCTCTCTATGTTGAACAGCTGAGCTCCTCACAGGCAACAATATAGTCATCACTTAACCATATGCGGCTCATTCCTTCAAACGGTTTCGTGTAAGTCCCTGCACCCTCTCTTTCTATATGTTGGTACAGAATAAAACCAGAACCAACAGACTTCATGTTATCAATATCTCAGGAGGAAAAGTTTTACCAAGTTAGCATGCTCTATGCGTTTCCGTTGCTGCATGTATCTCATCTTTGTAGGCCTTTCTCGCTCAAGGTATAGGTAGTGGACTAGCCACAGGGATTGTTCACATACCAAGTTTCGGCATTCTTTTGTCGTTTTTGACTCAGTCTAATTGACAGTTGAGGTCTAAGCATCGTCTCGCATTACTTCTTGCGTCACCGATCACTGGCAATGGGTGTTGTATCCACCGGTGCCGCGCTAGGTAAATAAGCTCTTTGAACGAACATCTACGGCTTCGGAGCGGAATCGACAGGGGCTGTGGTACATCCTTTCATGCTGAACCATCTTTTCCACGGACCGTTGGGCTTTCATAATGGAGTGCGTGTCAGTGCCGCAATGAATACGGCTCTCTTGATTATTGCCAATACACTCGTCAAAACCCGACTTCCTCCCAAAAAAATGACTTTCACAATACCATTGCGAGGATTCCTGCGTGACCCGGCTTATGTATTGATGATCATTGGGTATGGTTAAATCATTTTTTTTGCGATGTCTGTAGGCAAGCCCTGATTTCCATGCAGCACATTTCTTTTCATCTTTTCCTTGTTCTTCCCGTTATTTTACTTACAATTGGGTGCTACCAGTCGTGGAGTCAATCCTCAGCTGGCATTCTATTGTGTACGTCTATACATCATCAATTCTATACGACACCACGATGACGAGGCCATGACAGTTATCCATTTTGAATGCGACTTCAATCTTGGGACGGGTTATTTCAACGTTCTTCGTACCTAGGGTCGGCGTGTTCAATCTACTTGTGTCATTCGTCCTTGCTCTGGCTGCATTGATCTATTCTTTCGGAGCCATGGAGACTTCCACTGACTTCTATATATTTTCCATCCTGTACGGGTTCTTTTCTGGTGGAGGTTGTCTTTCGTCTTTGCCATCCTAATGAGCCACGCTGATCATACATATTGTATAAGCAACTGCCCTCGGCCCTCCTACACTAGGTTTGACTGCTTTCCTTACACAAAATCGCTCGTCCTATTGATCATGACGTGCTTTCAGCATCTCTCGCCAAGGATATAGATGAAATAGGCGCTCGTATTGGCGTTGCCTTCGCCTTTTCTGGTGCAATATCAATTCACCCCCTTCCCGAAAATGATTAACCACAATGAATTTTTTTTTAGGAATTGGTGGTCTTGTTTGTGAGTCAATCAAGGCAATGTAGGAATTTTGCCTTAACTAGGTTCTAGCCACGCCGATTGCAGGCGCTCTGCTTACGAGCCGTTTCCATTGGTGGTAAGTCTATGCTGAATCTCAGATTCTCCTTGACATTGACACTCAAAACAGGCGTGCCGTCTTTTTTGAAGGGGTCTGTGTTATAGCCTAATTTCAGACAGCATCCTGACCAATGTTTAGACGATTATGGGTCTCAGCGCTGGATTCTTTATCCTCGTACGTAGTATTATTAGCAAAAGGAAAGAAAGATGGATTGTCTAGACACAAGTGCTATGTATATATCAGTGACCACTCAGAGATTGAACATTGACCGCTGTTTGCTTGATGTAGCTCAGCTCAGCTGAGATACGTTTAAAACTACTGAACCTATATGAGACATCTTAAACGAAAAGCTTTTACGCATCGTGGTCATAAATATGTACATCAATCGCCAGACAAGTCCTCGGTATACTGTACTGCAGCTATGGGTGGACCATTTTCTGATCCGGAAGCAGCGCCAAATACTCACGCTCTTCATGAAAAGGGCAAGACCAAGGAAATCTTCAGGAAAGAAACCACAAAAACATCGTATAACATATATATATATCTGGGCGCTGCCAACCCAGGCCATAGGCATGAGACAATGTACCATGCGGAAGCTTGAATCAAGCGACGTATAAGAACTTCGTCTTATCGTGCGGACTTCTCTCCAGATAATCACTTTCCACAAGTGCGTCAATGCGCTTCTTAATTGCATCTACCGTGGGCACAAAATGATTCTTGACTGCATCAATAGTTGTCGTCTTGAGCTGCTCATACGTGAGCTCTTTACGGGCTTTCATGATGCGTACAATCGCCGCATCGAGATAATACTGCCTGTCACCTTCAATTGACTCGTTTGTTCGCCGTGACTCCTCAGGCTGTGCGCAGAATCGTCAATCATCGCTGTTTTAGGAAGATAATGAAGACATACCGAGACCTTCGCTTGAATAGAATTGATGTGTATTTTCGAGCGAGGATCATCAAAGTCGGCATTGAATATGAACACGTCGCTCTCATTGATATCCCGTCCAGGAGGGACTTTCTTCAGCACTTTTTTCTTCGCACAGGCCAAGCTCTGTAACACCCTGCGCAACTCCTCCGGGTCTATGAAAATTGAGGTTATTAAAATCAGTTGTGACGTCGCGTGAGCCCCACCTATGCGCGTCTGTTCCAGAATGTCAGGGTAGCGCCACTCTATCTCAACGTTGAAAAGCAGGAGAACAACAGCTTGATACAGGCTGACTGAAAGCTCTTTGTTACCGGGTTTGAAGCGACCCATCAATGTGGCGGTTCCAAGTGCATGATCCCAATCAAGTGTGTGCCCAGAATGTCTCGCCCTGTAATAATTATCGTAAGCCGTCAACTCATCTTGCATCTGAAAAAATACGTCAATTGCCGGCATCAGAGTAGAGAGACCGATCCTTACGTTGGGGGGTAGGTCAACACTTGTCTTCTGAACTGTAAAGGGCCAAGCGCTGCGCTGAAGTACCATGACGGAAAGCTTGCGGCCTGGACTATCGACATCGAGCTTCGAATGATACTCTTTTACGAATTCTCTGGAAAGAGCCAAGTCCTTGAACATATCCTCACCCATTCCGAACTCTGGATCATATTCTTTTAGCGGAGATGTTAGCCTTACACTCCCGATGTCATATATCAAAGATACGTACGCTCTTTCAATTTCTTTAACATGGCAGCTTCGAAATCGTCTGAAGCACTCTTCTGTAGTAATAGTCGTTTGGCGAGAGATCGATGATAGAACGTCCTGAACACATCTTTGTCCTCAGTATAGCGGTACAAAGCTAATGCAGAGTCCAGAACAGCCTCAAATTCTGCGTCAGTGCTCGCGCCCTGGCCTTTGCGCATGACGCGGTCTAAGTATTTGGCGATCATTTCTGATGGCTTATTGCGTCGCATTTTGAATCCCAAAGTGAATGCGTCTCCAAGTGCATAGATAAAGTCGTTATTTGTTTGTGTTGTGACCACACTAGATGAGGGACTCGCTTTCTCATCGAGATAAACGGTAGTAATAACGTTGTCTGCAAGACGCTTGAAGTCCAAGAGACGATCTACCATCTTATCGTCATCTTTGTCATCCTTGACACAGTCTTGAACGCGTTTCTGGAATAGATGGTCATCATGGTTACAAGATGGCGTTGGAACACTTACGAGGACATAGGCTCGAAAGGCCCCGATCAGAAATTTGACACCATCTACGCGCTTGAAGAGGCGGTACATTGTACCAAGACTGTGATAATCTTGATTCTCGACATAAAGGCCGACAGCTATACGGAACAAATGAGTTATGCAAGTTGTGGTTTTCGGGCTTGATGGGTCGTACTGTTATTTGCCAGCCATTCCAATCGATCGCCCCAAATACATTCTTCTACTGCCTGCCGCACAACGTTCCAACTCCCTACCGGAAGGACATCTTTGGACCGCTGTTCTTCCTCTTCAATCCGTACCATGATATGACCAAAAAAATTCCGCGCATTTGACATGGACTGCGACAGCTCTGCAGTTTCTGCCGCATAAAACTCACGTGTTATCTTGATGTAGAAAGTTTCGAACGCATGATATTGATTATGCAATGCCAGATGGGTGACGAGTTTTAGGATTTCAGGACGGCGGGAATGCGCCATGTGGAATTTTCGTTCATAATCAATCCATCGAGAAACTCCCGTTCTCAATCGCAGCTGAACTTGAGGACTCTCGAAGATTCGTTCAGAGAATAGAGAATATGCGAGGGTACTAGAGGATATCATGAGTGTTGAAATGACTCACGAAACATGAAGGACATATACCGAATGTTGACCAAGCTAGGATTGCTGACAACATAGACTTGATCCAGATATGTTAAGAGAGACACCAGAAGAGACTAAAAGGAAAGAAATGACAGACCAGAAAATCACCTCACAAAATACTCACGATTTTGTTTTCAAACCATTCACAGTTTGCAACGAACGTCGATAGCCATATGACGGGGACATCGTCTTCATCATCCATTCCTTTGGCCACCACCTCTGTGGTTGCAAGACTGATGGCCAATCGACCAATTGATTGTTCTAATTCGAGCCTCAACTTATCGTACAAATCTTCCCCTCTGTTTGCCACGGATACGACGAATCGGCAGGCAGTATATATGCCATGATATGAAGTCGGAAGAACTTCTCTAGAATCCTCTGATCCTAAATCTGCAAGTGGTGTCAGAATGGCCCTTAGAGACCGTTGCAAAAGAGCCAAATTCCGGAGTAATTTGGATTGTCCATCTCCTTCACCAGTTCTAGTAACTATAAATCGCGTCACTATAGAATCAAGGCTTGTGAAGTGGAGCCTACAGTTGTCTCCCGTGACAATGAGTTTGATAGGGCCCTGCAGACGCCCGTGATTAGACCTAGACGCAGAACTGATGTCAGAGTCGGTGTCCAAGCGAGCAACCTTGCGACGAGGAGATGCCGACCCATCGATGTTTTCTGTCACCGGGGTTTTTAGCGCGGTGAACGCAGTCGACGTCTCAGGCAACGTTAACAGGCTAAAGACATCCATCATCGTTGTTCGGTAACCAATAAGAGAAAATCAACATAACAAAATAATTATCACAAAATCACAGCGTTGATTTTACATAATAACCTTCCGTCGCAGAACTCGTACAAACTTGTGGCATCAACGAACGGCATGTAAAGTTACAAGTATGGTTCGCGTTAGAACGTCGGCCACATGGGACAGAGAAGGATTAAATTTGAGCCGTCACGCGGATGGCTCACAGACACATCATCATCTTAAAAGCTTGATCAAGAAGATTGATTTAAAATCATCTGGCGACTTAAGGCCATTTAAGGCTGCCATAGGATGTTTCCCTTCGTAAGTTTGGTTTTTGAGTTTGGCAAGATGTAAGATTCATATATTATCCGGGTTTTTGGCCTGGGTCTTTGTGACAAAGTATATGAACTTTGAAATCTGCGCTGTACCTCCGATCTCTGTTGATAGGGCCCATGGACCGGATGCACGGAAACATAATTGTATTCTTTTCCAGGAAGCTTTCAAATTTGAGGTCTTGAGGTCTTAATGGACAATCTCGTGACGTCAGAATAAATTACGTAGTACTGGACAATTCGATGGTCGATGTCGACATCTATGTTCCAGTTTTTCCTCATTTCAGGATATTTTTTTAGTCATGATGCCAAATTGTTATCGTTTCCAATCCGTACGCTATGATTGCGAAGACTCAAATGGTCCTGAAGTCGACAGCGCCACAGTGATTTGATAAAATTTGTTGGTAGTACCGTGTGAAAGGAAGTCAGGAAACCTCTATTGCTGCATTCATTCGTGAGATTATGACGATGCAGAGGTATTCCGAGACGTGGCATAAGTTCCAACCTTGGTCATCCAGTGCATCAACGTGAATGAATTCAGAATTTGCTGAGTGCAGCCTAGAATTAATGATAGATAAGATTTAAAGGGAGATCGGCAAATCTACACTTGATTTAGAATGTCGCGACAGGTATTGACTAACATCACCTACCTTAAGGAACTCACAGGGATTCCACTTATCGGATGGCCGGTTGTCACGGCTAAGGTTTTGGAATAGTACAAGAGGCAGCTGAACTTGTCAGCAACGGCGGTGAGCAACTTGGAGTACGTAGATTTGGCCCTTGTGGACCTTGGGACGTGTGCATTGCCGAGGAGTAGGGGATATGGATAGGCCCGTACATTCGGAACTTTCATGGCGTCGGGGCGATGGTGTACCTTTCTTCATCCGCACGGACAGAATGCACTTTGTAGGTATTGTGCCTTTAATACACTATAACTCGATCCTAACATTGGCTCACCCAACACCCACAAGGACGAATCATCGACTGCGTAGTGTTACAATTATCTATTGTGACAGACCACGAGAACGGAAATGAACTAGTACATCTGGGGAGCTCGAAAAGGGACAATTACGAAGGTCACAGTGATAGCCTCTGATTGGAAAGGTCAGGTTTGGAACTAGTTCCACAACTGTGCGGCTATTGATATGACCTCACTAGGCCTCACTTGTCGCGAGCCGCGACAATTCCAGAGCTACATCTCAAATTAGTAGTATTCTTGACTTTCAGTCGACTGTCTTCTTGCATCCTTTCTTGCATCCTTTCTATAGCTAAGACCACTTAGAACATGTTCTACTGACCATCTGACTTACATACAAATGCGGATTGAGAGAACCTGAGATTGAAAGATGTTCTTCATAACACGCCCTTGCCATTTAGAAAGACGTGCGTGTCTGATTCAAAGGTTAAGCAATCCTCTGTGTCATTATCACACCGACCATGGGATGATTGATTAATCTTCCGGCCGAGTGGGAAAAGGATAAAGTACTCGCGAGAGTAAGAAACGAAAATCGATTGAAAACTAAAACAGGACATAATCATAAGGCCGAAGCATGTGTCCGACTGACAGGAAAAGAAGCTTTGACTGCGGAGTTTGTGATATGATACGTCGTATAGCGTGAGCATGTTGGAACGACAAAGGAGCAGGCAAGCCAACCCAGGAAATCCAGCGAAACAAATTTTACCAAAGGGCTATCAGAAAAGGAGTTGACCTAGAGACCTCAACAAGGACGTCAGGCGGCTTGTAACGTCAGGCAGTCGTAAATCGGCATCGCCAAGACTTGATTGGCGTCAGAAGTGATAAACAAGTGTTACTTGGGGCCATAACGTGAAAGGAGGTGGTGATATGTATCGGATATCTGTTCGACACGCAGTAATTCAAGCGCTGAAAGATGAGTGAGTCTTTCGAGGTTACTACGTTGACGCACCATTTTAGCACGATTTTGGCCACCTGGGATAAACCTACAAATGACAGTTGATGCTTCGAACCATCGCTTGGCTTCATCAAGCATGGCACCACTGGAGATCCCCGACGAGTAAGTGAATCACAAGTGAACGTTGGATAGATTCATAAGACAGACTGCAAACATTCCGTGCCGGTGTTGTATGTTGTTGCGAGAAGCCATTGTCGTTCATCAATGGGATAAGGCTAGAATATTTTGTGATGATAAGCATATCTTTTGATTAGCTGCGGAGCACGATTTATGTTAGGAAGTGTTGTCCAAACCTGGTCGCTGTCATGGTTGTCTTCGATCACAATCAGGGCCTGTTCTACATAACCAATGGCTTTTGCCCGGTCCTCGGGCGTGTTACGCGCGAGGATAATTGTACAGATCGCTCTCAGCCATCGTGAGAATTTCTCGACTGATAGATGATTGTGATCTAGGCTTGCACGAAGAAGGGCCTTTTGTTGTGAAACAGTTTGTAAAATTTAAATACCAGATAGGTGAGACAGACCTCTAAGCATCCATATAGAACTAGGATAG
Source organism: Termitomyces sp. T32_za158 (assembly GCA_018857265.1). Classification (NCBI taxonomy): domain Eukaryota; kingdom Fungi; phylum Basidiomycota; class Agaricomycetes; order Agaricales; family Lyophyllaceae; genus Termitomyces; species Termitomyces sp. T32_za158. Next base: position 14,446 of record JABAJZ010006830.1, on the reverse strand, counting down.
ATGGATTTATGTGAGCCATGATGGACGTTGAAGACTGTCGATAACAGTTTCAGAGTAAAACAATGTCATTACCCACCACTGATCGGACAGTCCTTCTCAACCCACTACAAATTGATAAGTATGAGAGAATCAGAATTAATTGAAGCTTGAGATCAAAGGAACTTACCAAGATGTCGGCCACAGCCTCGTATGTGCCGAGAGCCAATGGTCCAGAACCAACAATTTCCTATTGCAGCACCTAATGATCTGAAAGTGGCAGCTCCACAAGAGGAAACCTACCTGCACTAGTTTGGGTATTTGGTCCCACATCTTCGCACGTGTAAGAAACTCCGCTTCAAAGACCTGTAACGTGTGCATGAAATATTGCATGCGAAGAAGTTCTTCGTCTTTCTGAACTTTCCCCTTTTCCATGATCGAGAGAATACGCTTTTTACAGGTAACGATTTCCGCGGTAACGGCAGATGCTTGTTCCGCCTGGAATGAGTTATCGTGAACGATGGAGAGGACACACAAAAATAGATCACGAATTCGCACATCCATCTTGCCGTTTGACGCAAGGCTTGATTCACGAGCGGAGAACACTGTCACATTCTGGCTTGTGAGTAAATGGAACTCGACGTAGCAGCTGAGATATCACCCTGTCCAGATACCGCGGAGAAACTTGCGTTGACAAGGTGTGTATATATCTCACTATCCATCTCAACCGGAGATGCCTGGCAAAGAGCCTCAAGGAGCTGAGAATTTCACTAAGCCAGTAAACCCCTGGTACAGCATCAAAGAACCTACACCTCTAGCTATATCAAACAGGTCAGTAATCCTCTCCTCACAGCGTTCCCATTCTGAACATCCTTGGACAGCACAATTATAGGCAGTCCTCCACAGCCACGAGACATCCTTGATTATGAGAGACATTGCTTTTTGGGTGCAAGCAGCTTCCGTGAGGATTCTAGCTGCACAGATTGAATATATGGGTTGTCAGATGTGAGAACCTTCTGACTTTGATATGGACCCACCAGTTCGGAGATGATTCACTATAGTGTCAATCAAACTTGTCCTAGAAAGGCAGAGATATAGAGCAAGAAGACGGCAGAGATATGTGCCTAAGTACCTGTTAGCCGCGGACTCGCCGAGTAGGCCCAAAGCGAGCCTGATGATGCATCTAATCAAAGTCATAGCTTCGACAGCCGTTTCTCCGCTGTTGGATAATTTCAGAGTCTGGAGAAGAGCCTCTAGCACCGAAAGAAGAACACTTTTCATCTCCGACTGGTGTGAGAGCTGAGTAGCCAGAAGCAGCATATTTCGGTCGAAGTCCGGAGCATCTACCATCTCTCGCACAGTCCGAATGGCTACAAGTGGCGTTCACGTTAGTGATGTGATGCTTGTTTCGCCATTCTGGGGAGCGAACCTTCGTCCTCTAGTCCTGTTCATATGCCACAACGTTAGTTCACGCGAACTCGTCTACCCGGATGGTAACAAACCTTGATGTACCGCGATTGTAAACATGACATAATGTGTTTTCGCTTCATTAGTGGGACAACGGCGGATCACCGTGGAGGCTCGAGCGAACTCTCGTTGTTCAATATAACACAACGCTGCTTTGCGGAAACATTTCGTGCTAGCCATAGGACTTTTCAGCTTGAATAGCTTATGGCTCCCAGCCAGATACCAATCAGCTGCCTCAATCCATTTCTTAGCATGGTAGTGGCGATCTCCATACTGCCATAGCAGCTGTAGGATCGATGCACCATCAACATCGGCGTTCGGAAAAGCGCGGGTAGAACGTACAGTAAGACATGCTGTAGTGGGAACAGTGTCGAGTTCAAATTCGGCTTGACATAACGCTGAAAGTTACTTAATGCGGTAAGGAAGACGGAGACAGGTAGGAGACATGTATGAACCAGAGTCACGTACAAGTGAATGTTGTGTCTACAGTCTTCAGGGCCCTTGCGTGATCTTCATCCTTTGCACAATGGAATATTAACGATAAAAGGAGACGATCGATACAATCCTCCCCGGTCCCACGACAAGTCAGAGCTTTTTCTAGACAATGCTGATGGACAGCTGTGACAAGCGTGCTTAATATCCTTCATTAGCTGCGGATCTACAGTAAAAGCTCCAAGGAGGCCATTTACGCACTGATGATGGTGGATAGTCCTTAGATCTTGAAGGACGCTGGGAATAAAAGTAGTATCAAGCCATGTATGAATGGCATGTGGGAAAAGAACTACTCTGTGATATTCGCTTCTGAGTAATCCATGTGGTCAATAATAGATTTGAAAGCTTCAATAGTCCATAATTAGTACTGCAAGTCGGACCGATAGGACTCAATGGCTAACCATCAAGGAGGGCAGCGTCTCCTGCTTTTCTTCGTTTAAGAGTAGCAAGTCTCAGCCACCGAAGTTCTCGATAGCCGGAACTTGCCTGAAAGGACAAATGAACAAAGATGTTGATGAACAATATGAGTTTGCAAAATTGACGGATGCATCGATCTTACATGATCAGGGGAAGCGTCTATGGATGGAATGAGCTCCTCAAGAGTAGCTTCGGCCCTGTCATATGATCCAGATACGAAATATGCTCTAGCTATGGAAAAATAAGCAACGTTATGTGGAGGACCGAAGTAGGCTCAAAAACCACCTAATGCCTGCAAGATGGATATCTAGACGTTGATAGACAAAAGGCTTAATGTTGGGCGAAATGACTGAGAAAGACGCATACTTTAAGCTCGGCAACGCCGGGTACCGTATTGTCTTCTAAAGGGTCTGCCAGCGTGAATGCCTTCTGGAGCCATACGACTGCATCTGAGGGCTTGGTGCCTTCGGGCAATTCTAACATTGATTTTCCAATCCTGTGGAACTTGGATGCCAAAAGTTGACGCTGGATTCGGAGTAGACCATATGACAAGATGATGGATAATTCCAATTAAAGGGAACTTACAGAGTGCAGCGGCAGAAGGGTTATGCGTTGATCGTCATCTACACGTGATAGAGATGACATCTGATTGAAAGACAACATAATCGACTCACCAGTGATCTTTTGTGACATAAAGTCTGCAACAGTGTAGTTCTTCTCTTGCCACGCCTGGCGAGAAATGATACATGATAGGTGCAAAGGAACTGATAGGTACCCACAGCTTCCATCCGGCTGGAGAAATAGACCACAGTACCGCACGCAATTGCTGCTTGATGTACGCCATCGGGATCATCAGTATTCCTCAGGAGTTCTTCATACTGTTATGGTCAAGTCGAGTTGATCAAAATAGTGAAATCTACACAGGGCTTACTTACTTTGGCGGCACTGGTCAACACCCTTGCTGCGACATCGTGTCTTCCAACTTCTGATGGGAGAAGAGTCATAATGAAAGGATGCAAGTATAGAGTGTTTACAGCCATACCAGATAGGGTCGCTCCTGTTTTGCTCGCCAATTGGAGAATATGCAATAGGCCTTTACGAGAAATAGTGTCAACCCCGTGAAATCCTCGTGGGAAAGGTTTAACTTATATACGTACTTTCTATCCCCGGCTTGGCTTCCACACCACTTTCAATAAGACGGAACGCCGCTAATCTGACTAGTGATATAAACCGTGTAAGATAAAAGGGCGAAAGTGGCAAGCCGAAAAGGAAGCACATACGTGCGCCCACCAGTATACGCCCATCGTTCTCCGGAGTCTTGCGTATGAGGCCGGAAATGTTCCATAGATTGACCCCTAGACGGATCGATTGATGAAAAAAACATTTGTTTCTCCAACAAGGAGAGACCAACCTTCCTGGTCTAGGCTGTCAGCAAGCTGGATCCAGCTCTTCTTGTTCGATCTTGGGCGTTGTTCTAAAAAAGACTCTGCTAAAGAAGCTACTTGATAGAGATCACTTGTCAGAGATGGACGCGTTGAAGGCTTTGGATCGTCCAATTGAGGTTTTGTTGTCAAGAGAAGTCCTGAACACGAAACAGGTACTTTGACTGAGCTATCATGGGATAGTCTTACAGCCTTACGCACCCTTTATTTCATCATGGATCTCCTGCAGGCCACGCTTTCGTTTACCTTCTGACATGAGTTTGTGGGATGTAGGTGAGAAAGACGTGTCACATTGTGACAGTACGCGTCTCTCACGTGTCGGCAATTGCCAAGTGTTTTGACCTGCACCACTATGGAAACAGCAAACCAGCTTCCACCTGATGCCCTGAAGCGCGTGGTTTCGGCAAGTCGCTTTTTGCGCTGCTCATCAGACGGCTTACGCCGCCACAGGAAGCAAGAAAAGAAGGCGTTTTCGCAGGACTTACTTCGGGGTTGACATCAGGCGAGCACAATTCCTTGCAATCGAGATACGCTTGAATCCAATTTTTGTTTCTTTTCTCCTGTCAGCCGTTCTCGGTCAGAGACTCATGGGGCTTAATAGAAATAAGACCCTCTTTTGTGGTGCTTGTAAGCAATTGAGCCTTATCTGTCCTTTTTGCAAATAGGGAAACTAACCGCCTACATTTCCGCCGTTACTCCATTCATCGGGTTCTCCAGTAACCACTGTCCTTGCGGGGTATCTGTTCACCCAGGTAGGCACGGACCTTCTTCTATGCTTTGCATATTGTTAACCAAGTTAATCCAGGTGTTCACTGACACTGCGATCGCTCAGCTACGTGTCGAGGAGGTGCGCTTAGCCCGTTCCGCCTCTTCCAACGCCCAAAATCCTCCGGCTTCGAGTACTTAACTCCACGTACGACCAACTTAAGGTTATTATACTCCTGATATCATTAATGCCGCTCCATATACGCCACGGGATTTGTTCTCGTGCAACAACTAAACCGTTACGAGAACATGCATCGAATCGTATACACCGGATATGTGGAATACAAACTCTTTCCTTTATGAGCATGTAAGCTTCCTGAGTATGTAAGCTTGTCTAATATCCAGTGATCACGTCAGGGCCACTATCATCGCCCGCCACTCCCATCGAGTATGCACGAAGGAAATCATCGTCAAACAACGAGTTGCATTGAGGTTATTTGCCATGACCGTGGCATCACATGAATTGATTTCTCAAGGCGAACCTGTCTTGTTAGTTACCAGTCTGGAAACTAACGTTAATGGTGTATCAGAAACCATCTTGCGTGCACCCTGCCCCCGATACATGATTCTGTGCTCAGGTTCCGCTTACTTCGCGATGTGTGCAACTAACTCCACATCCCTTTCATACGGTGTTCTTGATGGTCGGCCAGGATGGATCGTGAATATGTGATTGCCATCGCATCCAACCCTGAATGCACAGCGGCCTGACAAGATTATCACCCCCTTTGACTCAGAAGAGAACAAAAAAAAACAATTATTTTTAGAATAGCCCCAGACTGCTTTATTTGATGGATCTTTCCGTTTCTGCGGCGGAGTCTCGCCAACTCTAATAGAGAGTGCAGGCTCATCGCGGACGATCATTGGAAATTTACTTTCCTAGAATCGCAACACAAACAGGCTAGGTCAATTTACCGCGTTCCTTGAGGTACACACGGAGCGGGAAAATCTTGCTAGCTCCTAGCATTGAATAACCAAGTACGCCAACAGCCAGAAACGGCTGTTTCCCAGCTGTGCCCGGAACTGGGTCCGTCCCGTTCTTTTTCTTGTTTTTTTTTTTTTTTTTTTTTTTTCAAATTTCGATTTAGAATCTGATGACAAATTTTGATTCTCGTGTGCTTCTCTACCCTGCGCAGACACCTATCTAACTCCTCGCCACCCAACTGATGCCAAAGAAACAAAAAAAATTAAAGAACAAAGGGAGACGTTCTTTTACAATAACAGCACAAGACAAGCGTCACATGCACCTGGCGCACCCACCCTGTCAACAAGCAAATTGCCACATTATCAGAAGTGCGAAAGGGCCGCACTGCGTGCATTGCCGTTGTAGGAGGCGAGCCGGGTCGGCTGGACAGCTTAGTCAAGATAATTATGTCTAGACCGATTCCTTGACGGAGACAAGCTCAAAGTGTGAAAAATGTTTACGACAAGTGAATGCATACGGTTACTAATTTTAGGCGCGGTGTGTGTTTAACGTTTAACAGGGTATGGTCCAGTGCGTCTCGAGTAAAACCGAGCCGAACCGAGCGGCGATTTGGGGGCACCCGCGTGATCCTGTCAAAAGCTATTATTGGGTGACGACGAAGGCAATAATTAAGTATACAGAGTCTAGTCCCAAGGAAATAATCACCCGTATATGTACGAGTTAAACTCAAAGTAAACTCAAAGGAGACGAATCGCCAAAATCATCGCGACTACATATGATAAAATGTCAGATTCAAGTATGACACCGGGATAGCAGGAATGCATGTGCGAATGCGCGCATGCACGCATAACTCCAGAACTTTCTCGCTGATGACACATGCGGAGAAGGATGCCCATTCGTATTGACGTGTGCGCAGCCGCCGGTGTCAGGTCGCACATAAAAAAAGGGATCATCGATATGTATGTATGTGTTGCACATGCACTACGGGGATCGGCTTTGAAGGGGCGATGTCGTGTGATGCGATGAGAGACCTGGGAGCCTGGGACGGAACATGAAAGAATAGGAGATGATATCTTGTAAATTTCATTTTAGACAAGCGGTTGCAATTGGGTTTTGCTTGCGGCAGTAACCAGTTGCAGATGGATAGCAAAGTGACCGCGTCATGATGGAATCATTATTATGTATGCTTTTTTTACAGCCCCCTCCGGGTGAACGGCATCGTGATACTTATCGATCACTATCTCGCAGGCACGCCAAAATCGCATCGCCTATGGCGCGGGTCGGGAATGACAAATCCGCACGACGTTTTTTTAGACCGTGAAAAATTGATGATCCACTCACAAGTGGAAAAATAAAATAGGCTTAGGCTTGGAGTTCCTGCTGCGAAACAATTTGCAACAATCACTGTGGAAAATATACGTACCCTGCGCGCCGCTCACTTGACATCAGGTAGATCCGAGCTCGCCTTGAATGTCATTCATTCCATCAAACAGACTGAGGCCGAGGTGCGAGATGGAGTTGGAGATGGCGGATGAAATGGAAACACACACTGCACACAAGAGGCAAAGCAAGGAAAAAGTCAAGTCAAGACGTAAGAATGTATGTATGGAACGGAGGTACGACGGTTGCCACGGACGCACGCACGTCAGTCACAGGTGCATCAACAACAAAGAACCAGAACAGAACAAGAACCAGAACAGAACAGAACAGAAACAGAAACAGAGCATACGTCCAGGCATAACACACGCACTGGAATGATTACGATGACACACATACACCAAGCGCACCAAGGTGAACTCAATCTCCGTGCGTGCGTACGTACACGCCCACAGGCCACCGCCTCGGCACTCCCAAGCTCCCGTTCTGTGTCCAGTGAGGTAATGATAGATCTCGCACCCCATCGACAATCTACATCGATCCACCACACGCCTCCATCCCAATCCCAATCCCAATCCCACTGCCAGGTTACACTGATAATATCAAAACGATTCAGACACCAATACGAATACGCGCTTATAATTACCGGCACGGCATCACATCGCCCCTCCATGCTCTCCCTGCCCGTGCCCGTGCCGCGTAACCAATAATAATTATCATTATTATTATAATCACCGCACACGCACACTCCTAGACAGATACAGACACAGACACAGACACGTATCTCACACAGATTCAGAGATCGGAGACACGGTTTGATCGAAGAAATAGAATATCAAAAACCCACAAAAACCAAAAAACATCAAAACGCCGTGCGTCCGTGCGTCCGTGCGTCAGTGAGTCCAATAACAAACACCCCAGGGTGTCAAAAGGGGTCGGGGTCGGGGTTGGAGTCGGGAAGACATTATCCAAATACTTGATCCACACCGCCGCACCTCCTATGTCACGGTAAATGTAACACCGGTACCACTCCGCGCCGTCTGCGTCAGTCATCCGCAGTCCCCACCTTTCAATTCCCACATGCTCTTGTCTCGTCTCGTCTCGTCTCGCGATATCACGCACATGTGCACATGTCTGAGCCAAACATACGTCATACGCACCCACACACCCTCATATGGTGGTGTAAGTACACAAAAACCGAAAACAAATACAGTACTCGACTCGGAAAAACAAATTCAGTTCCAACCCCAACCCAAACGTCAACTCCAAGGTCCGGTCCGCCCGCATATCGTATATACTAAAATTTCAATAGGAAACGAGACGAGACGAGACGAGACGAGACCGAAACGAGACGGTGGTGTACAACTCCACCCTCACCAACCACATCCCGTTCCCGCGTTCCATCCCATCCCATACATACCACACCATCTCATCCGACACATCTCACAATACATTCCTCATCACACCAACACCAACGTGAATGTCAAACTACTTGATAATACGACTATACTTGCTACACTACTCATACCGTCATTAATAATACCTACCTACCTACCTACGTGCGGGGATATAATGCTGTGATAACAAAGCAGACCAAAGACAAAAGGAAGAAGGGAGGGAAAACGAACATGCAAATTGAGTACTGAGTGTTTATGCGTGCGTGCGTGCGTGATGAATATAATATGATATGTATGTATGTATGGAGGATTGAGTTGATTGTACTGTATGAATGTATGTATATATAATGTAAGTGCCAAATGCAATGATTCAATGATTCGATGAAATGAACAACGAGCAATGAGCAATAAGTAAGTGCTTGCGTGAGCGGGTGGGTGGTATGTACGTGGAAGCCATAAAGAACAGTTCAAACCATCATAATCACAAACGAAACCGAAGTCGAAATCGAAGAAAAGAAAAAGAAGAAAAGAGAAAGGAAGACCAAGAGGCCAAGAACACAACGCGAATAAAGATAAAGATAATCAAACTCAAAAAACCAGACCAAACGCGCCAAAAAAAAAAGTCAAACTCGAAAGTCAATCGAAACTCAAAGAAAACCACCACCCCGCCTCACCCGGCTCACACAGCCCGCCTGGCACGACGCGCCCCGCTCCACGCATACACAGCCGGAAGCGGACCCTGCACCGGCGTCGGATAAAACTGCACACCCGGCGGTCCGTTGTTCGCAAACTGCGCCCGGACCGGCGAGCCCTTGCCTTTCCCCGGCGCCGGCGCGGCGGACGACACGGGCGCGGGTGCGGGTGCGGGGGCAGAGGTGGGTTGAGAAGGGAGGGAGGTGGGAGGGGGCGGCCGCGTCCACTGCGTCTCGTGGAAATGCGGGAGTGTGTGCGGTTGTGTTTGTGGTGCGTACGCGCATAGCGGGCTCGTGGATGCGGATTGGACGACTTGTGCGGCGTAGTGCGGGTAGGTGTACGTGTACGCGTACTGCGGCGGGTGTTGGTGCGGGTGTTGGTGTGAGTGTGAGTGTGAATACGTGTGCGTTTGCGTGGGGTACGCGCGCTGCGGCGAGGGCTGGTGGTACCGCAGCCGGGCCTTACGCGCGCGCGCCTCTTCCTCGGTGTCCATCGGCGAGCACGCGAGTGTGTAGAAATATAAATTCTGTCGCTAGCGTAAGTACGACTCGAGTAAGCGCACGAAAGAAAAACGTACCTGCGGCACAGAGGTCCTCCGCTGCTCGTACGGCGTGACGAGCGTCTCCGTCCGCTGCTGCTGCTGCTGCCACTGGCCCTGGCCTTGCCCCTGCCCCTGCGGCTGAGCAGGCGACGCAAGCGACATCGTCTCGAACGACTGCAGCCCCTCCAACGGCGAATACGAATGCGGCGCGCTGCCGCTCGAGCTCCCCGCGTACTCGGGGATATGCAGTTGAAGCTGCAGCCCCGCGGGCGTCGGGCGCTTGCACGGGAGACGCGCGTGTGCGGCGGTGGAGGGCGAGAACGCCGCTGCGGCAGAGCGTTTCGCGCCGGAGCGCGCTGGGGCGTGGGCGGGTGCGGGGGATGGGGACGCGGGGTCGTGTAGGCGCGGGCAGGAGAATGTCGCGCGTCGTGGGGAGGTGGAGCGGGCGCGGTGGGTGCGGCGGGAGGAGTACGTGCGTGCGGCGGGGCCGGCGGATGCGTGTGCGTGTGCGTGTGCGAGGGCGAGGGAGTGTTTTGTGGGGCGGATGACAGAGCGGGCGTTGCGGAAGTGGCGCGAGTCGCGCTCTTTGGCGAGGACGAGGCCTTTGAGGAGGTTGAGCCAGGATTCGTAGGTGGATTTGTCGACGTAGAGGTTAAAGTGGACGCCCATGAGGAATTCTTTTTCCATGCGGTTGATCTCTGCGAGGTCGATGCCAGAGACTTCAGACCAGGTTTTGTTTGTATAGGTGTTGCTGCGGGGGACGTGAGCTCATCGCTCGGCACACAACACCACACTCACTCGTCGAGAAACTTGTTGGCCATCATGAGGGCTGCAACAGCAATGCGAAACTCGCTGCCTTCCTGGGCGGGGGTGAAGCGGTTGCGGTCCTTGAGGCGGTAGATGTAGTGTAGGGAGAGGACAATGACAGACTGGGAGACCTGGGTGGTCTCGAGGAGCTTCTGCATAAACTGGACAAAGATGGGTGTGGCGACGAGCTGGAGGGTGGTGGTGGCGGGGTTGGGGCGCGGGGAGCTGGTGGGGGTCGGGTAGGAGCGTTCTGGCGCAGAGGTGGCGAACCAGAGGTAGCAGATCATCTCGCAGGTCTTTTCAGCGAGCCGGGTGCGGGGCCAGTGTGGCAGCGCAAACGGCTGCTCCTCGGGGGGCGTGACTGGGAGCGGGAGGTTGCGGCACGGGGGCAGCGTGGGCTTGTGGAACGTCGTCGTCGCGGGCGGGGTGAGGGGCATTGCGTGTTTGCTCGTCTTGAGGGCCATGGTTCGACCCGCCCAGAATCCATCGCGCGCTCATATTTAAAACTCGACGCGCCTTGGGCCACCACACGTCACCGGCTACACGGGATTCCCCTGGGATTCCCCATAGCCTTCCCCTTATCCACGTGCCCCTTGTCTCTCCCACGCCCATCCTAGTCACGTCACGCTTATTTTTTAATTTCAAAAGTGGCGCATAACAAACATCCATGACTCAACTCTCCCTCCTCCGGCCTCGTAAGCCCACGTCGATCATTTAAACCCGGCCATCTCCACCTCCCTACCACATTTCCTTTCTCGGCCTCCCGTGCTTCCTTCCTCACTCTTGGTCCAAAGTTCTCGCCGGTACTGCAATAACAATCATCCCCCGCTCAAAAACACGGAACCGGTTTTAGATCCGTGTACAAAGAACAATGAACAAAAAAAGTTTTTTTCTTTCTTTTGGGGTCGACCACACGCACGCGCTTCCACCGCGACGCGACGCACTCGACCAAACGCGGCGCTCATTCCGAATCCCACGCGTGCATGCGCATGCCCTGATTCCAGGATCAGCGCACCCGTTATTTATCGTCCGTCGTTCGATTCGATTCGATTATCCTCCATCGAAGCTCCTACATCTATACATGTACATGTACTTGTTGTACTTTAATCCATATTCAACCCAGGGTATACATTCTCTATAAACGCCATGCCATGCCATGCCATGTCCCTTGTGCTCCAGTATTCTTGTCACCGGCGCTTGGCCAAAAAAAAAAAAAACTTTTTTTTTCTTTCTTCCCTTCCCTTCCTTTCCTTTCCTACCCTACCCGATGCGCACATCGGGCAGACGCCCGGGCCCGCGAATTCCCGTCTAGCCTGGCGCCGGGCGGGGCTCGACCACCCACCCGCGTTGCACCTTTCTTCTCCACGCGCGTACGCCCTGGTTCTATTGTATATAATTCCAATATGTACCCATTGAAGCTTGAGCACAAGATCAGGATCAGCGGCATCGTGATTCATCAACATCCTCCGTCGTCCATCGTCCGTCGTTTTCGTCCCACACGTTCGATTGTCGTCCTCCGAAGCTCCGGTCTACACATACCATACCATACCATACCATACCTGTGCCTGTGCTTGTACTCTAATCCACACTAAACCCTTAATCGAATACACAACTCCAGATATGATACAAGATTGTTGATCGCAGGCCTACACATCGCGCGCGTCTCACATGGTTTTCCTTTTCCTTCTTCTCCTGTCTTTGTCTTTGTCTTCCCTTTCGTGTCATTTCGTTTCGTGTCATTTCGTTTCGTTTCGTTTCGTGTCGTTTCGTTTCGTTGCTTTTTTTGTCTCGTTACCGGCCCTTGACCAGGACCACTCACAAAAATAACAATAACAACATCCCTGATGTGGCTCCACAGACACAGACACAGACACAGAATACAACTGCCACACATCAGAAGTTCCACATCCGTATCCGTATCCACAGACAAAGACAAAGACGCGTTTTGCCGTCGAGCGCCCATCGTACTATATCGTACTATATCGTACTATATCACACGTCCCACAAGTAAATAAGTAAGCAAGTATCAGCAAGATCTCCACCCATCTCCACCCATCCACCGGGGGGCACACCAAAAACAAAGAGATCGGGCGGACTCTGATCCGGCCAAATCAACCAAATCAAATCAAATCGACCAAATCAGATGAGATGAGATGAGATCAAATCAGGTTCAGGTTCACGTTTAGGTTTTTACGCCTTTTGGTCCTTGGAGCCGTTTGTTCTCCGTCCCCATGGCGTGCCATGGCATCACACGGCGCACGACACGACACGGCAAGGCATGGGTTGGTGTGTTGATGGGTTGGGTTGGGGTTGGGTGGTGCTTAATTCACTCAGGCACCAGGAGTAACGCAACGGGTAACGCGAACGAACGGTGACAGTAAGGTTCCTATACCGGGCAACTCAAAAAAAGCCATCCGAGTCCTATTCGTCTGTTCGTTTGTCCGTTTGTCCGTGCGTCGGTCGGTCGGTCGGTCGGTCGGTCCAGGATCCAGATGGCACTGGAATAACTCTGCCCCTGCCGTCAAGCAGTAAGTATGTACATACCAAAAACACTCGCAGAAGCTCGATGCATGGTGTACTAGTAGCGTGCTTGTATCGTATGTACTTATCTGCATCTGTATCTGTATCGGCATGTATCCGTATCTGTGTCTGTGTCTATGTCCGCATCTGTATCTGCATCTGAGAGTTTGCCGTGCCTAACCTTTGTCCTTACTTGCTGGACTCTGGACTCTTGACTTGACTCTTGACTCTAGCTCTGCGTTTCGCCCAATTGAGCGGGTTAGTAGTTTGTTAGTTAGCATACACAAATATGCATATGTACATGTCCATCTGTATATGTACGTATACTCTCTAGGTTCTCGTCTCGTCAAATGTTCAAACGAACGTTCACCGGTGCACCAGTCACCGCTTACAGGCACCTCGACTCACCTCACCTCACCTGACCTAAATCTACATGTGACATCCCAAGCTTCCCGCTCACGCTCACCAACGCGGATCTCATTCACACCACACACAACCACACAACCGCGCCTAAATAGCAGCTAGCCGAACCAGTTGGGTCGGTTGCCCGGTTGCCTGTACGACAAAGTGCGTATCGAGGTTACAGAGATTGACAACGACGTATGTACATAAGTACGAACTCCATTCATGCGTGATTCTGATTCATGAGATCAACGCATGATGCATGATGGGTTCGAATTCGTGACTCGAGCCGCCCGCGTCTGCGTCTGCGTCTACATACATACATACATACATACATACGTCTGCCCGCTGCCAATCCGTCAGCTCGGCTCGGCTCGACTCAGCTCGGCTCAGCTCGGTCAGGGTCTGAAATCCGTGGAAATGGAAATGGAAGCACACCGCTATCATTTAAGTGAGTACAGTCAAATCTCTCCTAAGCCATAGCTCTGGTAACCCATAATCTCCAATAACCCATAGCTTTTCAGATCCACCAAGTACGTTCGCAGGAAATTATGGGTCACCTCCAATATCCCATAACCCATACATTTTTAGAGGTTTATAACCCATAATTTACCTAAAATTGAGGGGAAATGGTGGCATTTTGTGGACAATTAATTTAATATATTCAATTATTCAATGCATAGTTCGTTTGGAGGAAGATTTCTGCTTCAAGAAGCAGGAGGAGAATCTTCGGATAATCTGGTAGATTTCCATATTAAACATGAATTTTTGATGTCACCGATTCTTATGTCTAAGAAAGCTCTCGAAATGCTCAAAGCAGGCCTTAATCACCTTAAGGACCAAACAAAACACGCCGAGATGATATTCTGCACCGCATATCGCAGAATGAGTCCATAGACACAACCATGATCTGAAACTGCTGGCGTAAAACGGGAATTCTTCCAGATTCACTTCTTATTCCCACACCAGACTTAAATGCTACTCCTGCTGTTCCAATCTCATTGCTTCTGAATGAGGATCCCATTGACACGGCTCTTGCTAGGGCAGAACAAAAGTTACAGAGTCATTGGCCCATCTTGAGAAAATTGGTGTTCTTCAGCCCCAGAACCGAATGTCCTTGAGCGAGTTGCTTAATCCGGTGGACAAGAATCTCATGTATGATGGTGGAGATGAGAAGGAAATCTTTCAAGCAGTTTTAGAGCGACGGGAAGCAGAAGAGAACAGAGAG
>JABAJZ010006829.1:0-43030 GCA_018857265.1 Termitomyces sp. T32_za158 | reverse complement strand
CCTGTTGTCAGGATAGAGTATGTCGAGAAGCGTAGCCTTTGGGGATACCGAGGAGATGATTGGATACCATTCTTGAAGATTATCATTTCAGACTCGCGAAGTCTGCCCAAAGTTCGAGATGAGTGATCTCGAATGTACTGCACGATCAACAGGCTAACACATTGAATGGTAATTACGCGTCTTTGAGCGTGGAGAGTGTCGTTTTCGAGACCTATTTTCGGATGTGGTGGCGACTTTTGAGAGCAACATCGCGTACACGTTGCGGTTCATGATAGATACCAAGGTATGAAAAGGAACCAGTCATGGTTTTACTTTGACTCTTACATAAAGAGGGTAGGTTGTTGGTATGAACTGGATAGAGGTTCCGGCAGGAAAATATCATCTACTGACCAACGAAAAAAAAAGGTCTCACTGCCAGATCGAGTTTAATGTCAGGTATGAAGCTTTCACGCTTTGAAACGTAGTCTGTTTAACAAATGTCCAGATGGGATGCCTTCGTATCGCATGCACCAGAAGGAGCTTGGTCAAAAATAGCTCCTCTACGTATTTTGAGCTTCGATATCGAGTGCGCAGGTCGGAAGGGCATATTCCCCGAGCCTCAAACGGACCCTGTTATTCAGATTGCGAATATGGTAACACGCCAAGGTTTGTCTGCACAACATCATTGTCAAGATTGATACTCATGAGGCTTTGTGTAGGAGAACAAACGCCCTTTATTCGCAACATATTCACTCTCAGCACCTGCTCCAATATCGTTGGCTCCCAGGTCCTGTCCTTCAATGACGAAAGTGAATTGCTCCAATCATGGCGAAATTTTGTGGAAGAAGTAGACCCCGATGTTGTCATCGGGTACAATATCTCTGGATTTGATTTTCCATACCTCATTGACCGAGCCAAGGCCTTGAAAGCGTCAAAGTTTCCGTATCTTGGAAGATTAAAGAGTCCGTCAGCTCACTCGCGTTTAACGTACAGTATCTGATGCCGTTGTTTATGATTTTTAGATATTAAGACAGAAGTCAAGAACACTCACTTCTCTTCGAAAGCATATGGCCAGCGTGATTCAAAAGAGACGGCTCTCGACGGCCGTCTACAGCTCGACGTTTTGCAGTTCATGCAGAGAGAACACAAGTTGCGAAGTTACACTCTAAACTCTGTTTGCGCCCAATTTCTCGGTGAACAGAAAGAAGATGTACATCATTCCGTAATTACAGAGCTCCAAAATGGTACACCAGAATCGCGGCGACGTTTAGCTGTTTACTGTCTGAAGGTTTGTTCTTCCGCATCCGGTGAACGAAAGTACTGACACCATGTACAGGATGCCTATCTGCCCCAACGGTTGTTGGACAAACTCATGTGTCTCGTTAACTACATTGAAATGGCCCGAGTCACAGGCGTTCCATTTAATTATCTGCTCTCTCGAGGTCAATCTATCAAGGTTTTGTCGCAACTGTTTCGCAAGGCCAATGCCGATGGTTATATCGTGCCTGCACTTAAAGGAGAAGGTGAGACGTGGATCTATAGTTCCAATTGTCATATGTCGCTGAAGGTTGTCGACAGGTTCCGACGAACAATATGAAGGGGCCACTGTTATTGAGCCAAAGAAAGGGTACTATGATGTTCCAATTGCGACACTGGATTTCAGTTCTTTGTACCCTTCCATCATGATGGCGCACAACCTCTGCTACACGACGCTTTTGGACAAACCGACTATTGAGCGGCTCAAGCTTGTCAAGGATGTTGATTATATCCAGACTCCGAACAATGGTGTGCTGAGCTGTCGATAATTCATTTTGCAACGGGTATTCAATAAAACGTTCACAGACTTGTTTGCGACATCGTCAAGACGGAAGGGTCTCCTCCCTACAATTCTAGAAGATCTGATCTCTGCCCGCAAACGAGCCAAGGCTGATTTGAAGAACGAGAAGGACGCCTTTAAACGAGCTGTGTTGGATGGCCGTCAGTTAGCTTTGAAGGTTCTCGTCGACGGTTCATTTGATGCCGAGAAAATGATCTGACTCGGTTCTCAACAGATCAGTGCCAACTCCGTATACGGTTTCACCGGCGCCACCATTGGCAAGCTGCCTTGTTTACCGATTTCATCTAGTGTTACGTCCTATGGACGACAAATGATCGAGAAAACAAAACAGGTATGTCGACCTGGTTCATTTCTTTTTATTCCACCTTTCATCTATCAAATAGGAAGTAGAGGCAGAGTACTGCATCGCCAATGGACGTTCTCATAACGCCGAAATTGTTTACGGTGACACGGATTCTGTCATGGTGAGATTTGGACCTACAGATCTTCCGACTGTCATGGCTTTGGGTAAGACGACTCCCCAATTAATAAATTATCAGTTACTAATGATTCTTGCTCGTCTTTCCAGGACAAGAAGCTGCAGATTTTGTGACAACGAAATTTGTGAAACCTATAAAGCTTGAATTCGAGAAAGTATATTTCCCGTATTTACTTATCAGCAAGAAACGCTATGCGGGACTTTATTGGACGCGACCTGACAAGTATGACAAGATGGACTCGAAAGGTATCGAAACTGTGCGGAGAGACAATTGTCGACTCGTCTCGACTGTGATCGAGACATGTTTGCACAAAATGCTGATTAACAGAGATGTGAAAGGCGCAGAGGAGTACGTCCTTGCCAAGCTTCTTAAATGGGATTCTCATGCGGAACACAGGTATACGAAGCAAATCATATCTGATCTCCTGCAAAACAAGATTGATATGTCACAGCTTGTAATAACCAAGGCCTTGGCAAAAAGCGGTATGTCATTTGACAAACTCCGACTGTCTATCGCAGATGAGATCACGTTGACATAGACTATGCTGCGAAACAAGCCCACGTTGAGCTGGCAGAACGAATGAAGCAGCGAGACGCTGGTTCCGCACCTGCCTTGGGAGATCGCGTTGCCTATGTCATCATAAAAGGGATCAAAGGTTAGCAGCACATATCCGTCCTCTTTTGAACCTGAGCTGACTACTTCTCACCAGGCGCCGCAGCATATGAGAAATCCGAGGACCCCTTGTATGTTCTGGAGAACAATCTGCCGATCGATACCAAGTACTATCTTGAAAATCAGCTCTCAAAACCCTTGATGAGGATCTTCGAGCCCATTCTGGGTGAGAAGGCCGCATCCCTCCGTGAGCGGTGTTTTCTAATACTGTCTGATCATCTCTTGACACTCGAAAGTTTCTGGTGACCACACCAGAACGATACAAATAGCAACACCGACTGTCGGCGGTTTGATGAAGTTCGCCGTAAAGACTGTCACCTGCCTGGGATGCAAAACTCCGTTACGAGCTAATAATAGCGTAAAAAGTGAGCTAGAACCTACTTAATATTCACTCTCCCACTCCTAATCAGAAATCTCAAAAGACGGTGCTGTGTGTCACAACTGTAAATCAAGGATAGGAGAATTGTACCAAAAACAGATAACGACCACTTCGGCGCTTCAAGTACGGTTTTCGCGGCTGTGGACACAATGTCAGAGGTGTCAGGGCTCGCTACATCAGGTATGTCTATTTCCCGATGGGTCTTTCAATGTGAATCATCTGATTTCTTGTGCGAAATAGGACGTTCTATGTACGAGCAAAGATTGTCCCATCTTCTACATGAGAAAGAAAGCTCAGAAAGATGTGGAGGACGCTAGTGCTGTGTTGGAACGTTTTGATGGAGAGTCATGGTGATTAAGACTATCTGGGAAATACTTCCCATACGCTTGAACGCGGGCTGTCTCATCTACTGCATACCAAGGGCCAATCCCGGCTGGCATCCGGACTTGAAAATTGTTTCGAATAATTTGTACGACAATTTGCACAAAATTTCTTTCGACTAATCTACAATCCCGCCATCGTATATGATGCGTTAAGACGTGTATGGCGCCGTATCATATCGATTGGGAGGTCGGCCACCTTTCTGGACCAAACGCGTAGAGTGACGCGTCGGTCACATGCGGAAGTTTCGGAGTTTCGGAGCCTGAACCTTATTCCCACAACTGTACAGACATTTCTGAGCAGATTAATTGGGCAAAAAAATTCGCAAGGCCGTCGTTATCCTCAAGCCCACCGCCGCTGCCGACACCGACAATATCAATGGCCCCCACCAAAAAATCTAAGGCAGCAAAGTCCTCCGAGTCCATCTCGGCCAGGCTCGCTCTCGTCGTCAAGTCGGGAAAGTACAGCCTCGGCTACAAGTCTGCTCTCAAGCAGATGCGCAATGGCAAAGGTGAGCGTTCGATTCAAAACCTCTCGGGGACTGGAGCGTGAGGCTGAGAAGGTCCCTTTGGCTGACAATTATGTTTGTTTTTCTCTCCTTAGCCAAGCTCGTCTTGATTGCTGGTAACTGCCCTCCTCTGCGCAAATCTGAGCTGGAATACTATGCCATGCTGTCAAAAACTACCGTGCACCACTTTGCTGGTACCAATGTCGCTCTCGGCACTGCCGCTGGTAAACTTTTCCGAGTCGGGTGGGTTTTGGCTCTATCTTTGCATGCAACCAGATTTTGACTTGGCTGTTAGTGTCATGACCGTCACCGACCCTGGTGACTCTGATCTCCTTAACTTCGCTGAGGGCAACGCAGCATGAGTCTGATTGGATACCCTATGTACCCTACTCGCTACATTATGTTATAATATGATGTATGCACTCATGGATGACCACGCGACGTTTTCTGTTTCCTGAGCTAAATAAGCACGGTGCATTGCAATCACAACAAGGCTGGTGACATCTCTATTATGGAATGTGGACCGCGCATTGAGTAGTCTGCTTTCGACACATAATTTCTTCCCCCAGTGTCATTAAAGATAATCTGGCATAACCCCACTGAGCTGATCCCTGAGCTGAGATCGTTGGGACTTACCTTCGCTGTAATACTCGACCCTAAGAAACAAGCCAGTCCGTTTCCAATATCTCGATACTCCGAGTAATACTCTGGTATGTTCAAGATGCGGACAAATCGGGGTTGAACCTCCGTTTGCAACTCTGGCGTCACGACAAAGGGCGCCACCCGAGATTGAAGCGCAACTCCAATTCCTGTCACGAATGGCGTTAACATTCCAAAAATTGCCCAATAAAATGTACCTTTGATTTGTCTTGTGATATTTCCAGTGACAAAGAGGCCCATCCACAATGACTGTCGCAGATCGACGTCCACCTGCCCTACGGCAAGAGCTACCGCCTCCTGCAAGGGCAACCGGGGCGAGGTGCTTCGTAGGGGAGAGATGCCTCGGACTCCATCCAACAATTTCGGGTTAAACAAGGGTTCACACAAACGGTGTCTTTCCTTGCCCACAGTTAACGTATGTTCGCGAAATTGGACGGTGAGGAGGTCCAGAGCCTCAATTTCGCGAGCACGGGCTTGCTCTGCAGCTGATGCTTTTGCGCTCGCCTTCTTTTTCATACCGCTTTCAATAACAGCCTTTTCCTTGCCTGCCATAACAATAGCCGCAATGTCTGTCACACCATCATCCTCCACCACTGCCGTCTCACCATCCGATGGAACTTTTACATGACCTTCACTGCAAAGTTGTTTGACAAGGTCTAGTAATATCAAGTGGAGTGACTCGGGGTCCATTGGATTTTCGGGAGGAGAAAATGTTGACAGAACAGATTGATTTGATCTGAGCAGGTGTGCGAGGTAGTTTTGGCAGTCGCCTATTCCTATAGGGATGGTTGTTCGCGGATGGTGTAGTGTGGTCCCATCAGAAATGGGTGTGATATCAGTTTTTTCCTCGTCAATGTCAACCACAACACCAGTGAGACTGTTTGCGGCGTAAATCTGGGCAACAGGACGCTCAATGATCGCCAAACCAGCACTGTTGAAGCGTTCGAAAAATATCTGACATATTTTTTCGTACGTTGTTCTCGCGAGCCCGGAGAACATAGACAAGATTACAGGAGACTCGTTCTGAACACGCCTTCGTTGCAGTTGGCTGAAGAGGATGTATTTCCTATAAAATGGTTCAACAAATCAGTGACCTGAAGACGGCATCGACATACCAGATTGCCTCGGCCTGAGTCCAGTCGCGCACATCACCATCTGCAAATGGCCAGGAAATAGAGACGTCCTGTCCTGCGGCAATAGCTTCGTCAAGTGCAGCGCCGACCAGATAGTCGTTTACAGATGCATTGGGCTCAGAGTGCTGCGGTAAGGATGAGACGCGACTTGGATCACCAACGTTCCTCTTTGGTATGTTTCCTCCAGGCGGAATGGGTTGCTGTGACCTGTTGAGGTGTTCTCCTGACGCGTTTCTCCGCAACCCGACGCGTGCTGGTATGTCCTAGAGGTATGTTCAACGAGATAAAAATTTCACAGAATAAATATACAGACAACAGATGGTACTCTGAGGAGATCGTACAAACCGAGTCCTGCGCGCACATTTGTCCGGCCGGTCTCGATAACCACGACATTCAAATCTCGAAACGACATGGTGGATGGACCCAGATGTTTGTCTATGTTTGTTTCACAAGGCCCATTTCGATTGCCAAATGGGTCAACAATTTAAAGTCTAGTGTCGTCTGATAAATATTGCCTTCAATATGTACAACCCAGTTGAAGTTCCAGACGATACCTCCAAACCGTTCACAGACTACTCTAGATGGAGGCTGCTTGTAAATGACGGAGGTCGCCATACCTGGCACTACCTCAATACAGACGAGGAGTGCGAAGCATGGCCTCAGAATACAGTAGACAAGTTTTGGTTAGGATTGGACCTTGTAGGACCTTGGTTGAATTCGTCTTTGTCTTATCTCATATATACCCAGAATCTTCCGTCTCTTCCTCCAGCAAAGACACCCCTTGAAGCTGCGCGAAACGGTTATACTTTCTATAAGCATCTCCAGTCTCATGACGGTCACTGGCCAGGAGAATATGGCGGCCCCATGTTCCTTCTTCCTGGGTTCGTCATCGGGTCCTATGTCTCTGGCATGACCTTTACCGAACAGGAACGCCTCGAAATGATTCGCTACGTGATGAATCGTGCTCACCCAGAAGATGGTGGCTGGGGCATGTGAGTTCATTTATCTCGGTCAGGTTCGTATCCCTGGCTGAACATCCTTGAGACACGTCGAAGGTATTTCAACTGTGTTTGGAACCGGTTTGAACTATGTCGCCCTACGTGTTCTCGGCGTCGCGGCCGAACATCCCGTAATGGTCAGAGCGCGCGCGACTCTGCACAAACTAGGTTTGTTTAACGTGTTCTTCGCGTATTCGATGATACTACCTAGGTGTCGTTAGGTGGCGCCTGCGCCATTCCCGCATGGGGAAAATTCTGGTTGTCCATCCTCAACGTTTACGACTGGGAAGGAAACAACCCTGTTCCTCCCGAGCTTTGGTGCGTTACTCGTGAATCATCCATCTGAAGTTACTCCTGAAAACGTTGTACTCCTGCCAGGCTTCTTCCGGACTGGCTTCCATTCCACCCTCACCGTTGGTGGATACATACAAGAACAGTCTACGTTCCTATGAGTTACCTCTATGGTGTCAGGTTCAAGATGGAAGAAAACGACTTGATCCTAGCCTTGAGACAGGTACGTTGAATACATAGGAATACTGACACCATTTTTACGCTTGAGATTATGTCAGGAACTATACACTCAAGACTATTATTCTATCTACTGGCCTGAGCAGCGAAACAACGTTTGCAAGGCTGATCTCTATGCTCCTCACTCTCACCTATTTGACGCGATTAACGTCATACTCTCAAGCTACGAGCACTGTGTCGTCCCTCCTCTTCGTAATGCGGGTGTAGAAAGGGCCTATGAACTCATCGTTCTCGAAGATGAGAATACAGGCTATCAGACCCTTGGACCCGTTTCCAAAATGTTCAATCTCATCGCACGTGTGCATCGAGAAGGGCAGGAAAGTGATGCTTTTAAGCAACATGAGATCAAGCGCCATGATTTTCTGTGGATTGGAAAGGATGGTATGATGGCCTGTGGGACGAATGGGAGTCAACTCTGGGATATTGGCTTTATCACCCAGGCGCTTGTCGAGACTGGATTAGCGTACGAGGAAGAAAACAAAGAGAGCCTTCTGAAGGCACTCCAGTGGCTTGACAAGGCCCAGATTCGAGACGACCCTAAACATTACCACACATCCTACCGCCACACAACCAAGGGCGCGTGGGGCTTCAGGTAATCTTGCCTGGCTCACTCCGCTGTTGTCTGCCTTTACGAGAGTTTCCGCAGTACGAAAGAGCAGGGGTATACAGTCAGTGATTGCACTGGAGAAGGCCTTAAAGCTGTCATGTATCTTCAAAACCATCTGGAGTGTGTTTCCATTTCTTTTGCTAGTTGATAATTTGACAGCCGTTCTAGCTTCACTCCAAAAATAATCTCGGAACGTCGCATGTGTGAGGCGATTGATGTATTGCTGACTTTGCAAAACCCCAACGGTGGCTTCGCAAGCTATGAGCCCATCCGTGGCCCCAAATGGCTAGAATGGTTGAATCCGGCCGAAGTTTTTGGTAAACCAAATTTTTCGTCACACTACCAGGCTAATTTCGGCCTGTAGGTGATATCATGACAGAGTATTGTTACCCCGAATGCACGACCTCGGTTATCACATCACTCTCCATTTTCCGCAAGCACTATCCCGATTATCGACAGGCTGACATTGAGTCCGTGCATCATCTTGGTGTCCTTCTGCCCAACTGAGTTTGATCAATCAGTAAAACTATCCGCCGAGCGATAAAATATCTCCATGAAGCACAATACCCCCACGGTGGCTGGCTCGGATCTTGGGGTATCTGCTTTACATATGCAACTCAATTCGCCCTCGAGAGCCTCTCTTTAGTTGGGGAGACCTACGAGACAAGCGAACGGGCCCGGAGAGCTTGCGAATTCCTCATCAGCAAACAGAGAATAGATGGCGGTTGGGGTGAAAGCTACTTGGTATCGCATTATCTATTGCATTGGTCCCTGACTTCGTCTTCTGACTGAGGTTCTAGTCTTGTGAACGAATGGAGTGGGTTGAGCATGCCGAGTCGCAATCTGTTCAAACGTGCTGGGCGGTTATGTCACTGATGTATGCCAAATACCCCTACCCAGAGCCCATCAAGCGCGGTGTAAAACTTGTCATGTCGCGCCAACTACCTGTAGGTTCTTCATTGTATTATTAGCATGTTCTTTCTATGTGAATTTTGTCTTTAGGACGGCTCATGGCCGCAAGAGGCAATAGAGGGTGTCTTCAATAAAACGTGTGCCATCGCCTACCCAAATTTCAAGTTCTCCTTCCCGATCTGGATGCTTGGGAAAGCTGATAAATATATTGCGGACCTAGAGTCCCGCCCCAACAATGTAACCTATCGGTGAAATAAGCAGGTGCCGTCAGCTCAGGTAGCCTATCTTATGTTTCTTGTGTCTTATTAAATATACCCATGCCTTGACTTAAGACGAGTTTTGTTTCGATAATAATCTCCATAAAATTACGTTTTTACTTGGGGTTGCCAGTACTTACCCCATTGCGTGGTTCTTAGGGGAAAGTTTAATTCGGCTCCAAGGTGAAACAAACCTTCAGTCATCGAAGAAGACTTTCCTTTTCTGGCCTTGCGCCGCGCGCTTACACAAAAGTGGCTGTCCTAGTAACAGATGATCTGTTCAAACGGAACTCGCATTTTCTCCGATAGCACAAATATAGATTTTTATGCTCTCAAGAAGTGGTGACGTATAAGCGTATTTTACTACATGGCGCTTATTTCGCCACACATCCTTTTATATCAGCATACAGGTCCGCTCATGACCCTGTTCTCAGCACACGGTAAATCTGTTTTTCCTTCGAGTTCGGAAAATTTGAAACGGGACAGAATATCAAACGTGATTGAACAGACAAACGCATAGAGAACAATACACCGCATTTCTCTTTAAAAGGAACTGTATGTGTACAAAACGTTTCTCACCATCTCGAAATCTCGATTCAAGGCACGGCTATCTTGATCGTCCGGCCAATTGAATGTTAAGCAACGGGAACGTCGCCATAGCCATCGTCCAACGCCAGATCATGGTTGTGCAAGGTGAGGGGTTGATCATGGACGGTATTCCTGGAGATATGCTCATATAATACCGGTGTTAGCTACAAGATCGCACAAGCGACATGAAAAATACCTCGATGTGCACACCTACAGGCCCTTCTGGGACCGGGTTTTCCTGTCAAACCCTGTCCCGAATGCGCGTATTGCACCTTCCGACATCCTGTCCATCTTTCCCCCGACGGACAAAATCTTCGTCCCGGGAGAAGGGATGCTTGAGTTGCCTCAGCAAGCATTTTCAGAGTTTCTGGAATTGAGCTCGCATCATCTTGAGCGTTGCGACAGTACGTGGAACGCTTGGACTGCATCACGTTGATGCACCAGCCTTGAACTACATATTTACAATCGCTGCTCCTGGCACAACAGGCGCGGCAACCATTGTCTAATTTTTGTACCTATAGCATCTTAAAAGCTCTGACCGATTTATGTATCATTCACCGTAACCCTTATTATAGATCTCCCATTGGAGCGGAAATCCTGTGTAATATACTAGAAATTAAACCATCCACCCTTCACGGACGATCCAAGATGAGGGCATAGAATTGTAAACTAAACAATGGTTACAACATGCTTAAATTATACGATACGAAATAAATTAGATATGAAGACTCAAGACGTTGACTATGCTGATCGAGTTGCATCGGGATCCCGATATATCTTATCCCAATTTCAGGGAGATACCAAGCAATGAACAATAGTGGCTCACCTTCAGGTCCCAAATATCTCCAATCCTTTTGTCGCCCTGTCCCTGCGCTTCCTCATAGGCTTGGATACCATCGGCTGCTGATTCAAGTTTAAGGCCTTGTTCATTAGCCAGATGCAATAGACAAATGAAGCAGAAACTCGTGCTGATCTCCTCCATTTTCTCTCGTGGGTACGACTGCTGCAAGCCATTTATGACTTGACTGAACTGTCGCGCATCGTTAGGGTCGGTCGCAGGTGGTAACGACTCATCGACATCCTGAAGCGAGGTTCAAAACTTGTATTTGCGTGAATAAAGGAATTTTGCACACCATACTCTCATCATCGTCTTTTGAAGGGGGGACGACAATATCCAACCCACGCCAGATATTGTCCTTTAGTTTACGGACATCAACCCGCTTGGCGCGCTTTGAATACTTCACTGACTCAGGCTTGACACGTCTCGTCTGTCCCTGAGTCGCAGCAAGCAAATCATGCTCGCCAGCATCATCTTCAGGGACGCCAACGCCATCAAAGCCATCGTCGAAGCCAGGCCCATCGTCGTAGTCGTCATGGAAGAATTGCGTATTAAATGGTATACCACCCGCATTCATAGCTGTGTTTTTTCAGCCAATGAAACCTTGGTAACGTGATAAAGACTCACTGTCATCGACCCCATCATCTCTACTTCGACCCGCAGCTTGTTCTGCGGCCGCCTGTGCCCAGAAATCCTCGTCCACCTCACCATCACCATTGGAATTCATTCTCACACGCTGTCCGCGCATTTTTAACTAGGGGAAGAAATCAGACTGGAAAAGCAGAAAGAAATGCCAAAAACCGTACGACAAATTTGGGTTTCAAAAAGAGAGTAACCAGCTGTTTACTTGAAAAGTGCATGTCATCAGGCAGCCGGTGGTCGTCCCGCTTTTCTTTCTCTTTGGTCTTTTTCCGGCTCTTTTTCGCAGCTGCACTGGTACCCGGAAGATTGATACCAGCACCTTTGGTGACAGGTGCAAAGAGTTCCTTCTGAATTTCTTTCAAGTCCTTGCCGTTATTTATTGGGGCTAAGAAATCAATTTTAAAGGCCTCCTTCCTTTCTCGACGTGCCTTGGGCCTGGACGCTGCCTCAGTGCCGACGTCCGCTGCAAGAAAAAGAAACAGGTAAGGAAGAAGTTGAGAAATTGATAAGTGCTTACGTCGTCGGATCACTTTTCTCAATTTCCAGTGTTCGGGACCGGCCCAATTCTTCAGTAAGTTTTGGTCGAAGTAATCTATCATACCCCCATCGGCATCAGTCATAGCCATGACAAGCTCACGCTCATTAGGAGCGTGACGTGGGTCGAAGGGCACAAAGGGTCCAGTGTATCCTGTACCGTCCTCTGCTGCACCAACAGAGCCATTCGAGTTGATGTCTCCACCGTCATCATCTCCGCCCATCATATCCCCACCATAGGCTGCCTGGACGGCATCATCACCTGCAAAAAAGTCTTCTTCGGGAGGAGCGCCGTTGTCAACGTCCATATACTCCCCGCTACCACCATAGTTACCATTATCGTCGTCGTCGTCTTCGTGACGCGTGTCGTCTGGAAGGAACGTTGATTGATCAAGACTAAAGGGATCCTTGGAAAAGGCGAAACCGTCAAGAGCATGAGATATCGCTTTGTCTTCTAAGACAGCCAGATTGGGCAAAAATTGCTCTATAAGATAATCAGTAGATAGCCTTTGGGGGACGAGAGGGAAGAAACCTGTACTGACTGCGTAGATACGACAGATCAATTTCATCATCAGGTTCTTCAAGTACTTCTTCATCCTCAACCTTACCCATGGAGTCACCAGCGTCAAACACTACTCTCATCCCACCGTCGCTTCCCAGCCCCAAGCTCAAGTGATTCATGAGCAGACCTTGAGCACCGCCTTCATCAAAGTCCGCGCATGTTTTCCTGAAGAGTGGATCGACGCTGAACTCGAGGTCTGGTTTCTTGCTCTGAAGTTGTGATGCATCTTTAGCTAGTGTTGCGGCAGGGCCGCGGGATTTCTTCTTCATCGGGTCTCTTTCTCCTTCACCCTCTTCGTCATCGACATTGTTGTCGGAAGCAAGATTGCTCAGAAGTTTGCCTGTTTCTGTTCCAACACTGTCCACTCGACTTGTCCAGATCTTGACACAGCCGTCGAGTGTACATGACGCGCGTTGGAAATTGATGGAATTGTCGTCGTTATTCCGCAAGAGAGACATGTCATGAAAGTAGTCGATAAGAGCGAAATTCCACGAGTTACTTGCATTGATTTTCTGCAAAGATCATTTTCAGACTCATGCAGATCGAGAAGAGAATGCTGTACATTGTCCGTCGCCATCTTCATCCACTCCTCGAAGTTGGAACTCATCACATCTTTGGAGACGTTAATAATCGGGGGAGCTGCGACAGAGTTGAGCTGTTGTTTCTGCTTAGTCGTTCTGGATGATTCAGGGCCGTCCTGATCAGCATGGGCCTCTGACGAAGACCCTGTCAATGTATTCTCGATGACAGCAATTTTCGCGCTCTTTCTTCGCCTACGCTTCTCCGCAGCATCATCGTTGATATTGACTGACCTGTGGGTCGAGCGGCCTGCATCTGATGTTAAATGGGAGTCGTGCTCTGGAAGATACGCCTCGCTCAGACGCTTTTTGAGACCTTGCTTATGTCGTTTCGGAGTATCCTGCTCGTTGTCGGAGTCGGTATCGTCGTCAAAGAGATGCGCGTCTTCTTGGAATTGGGCTCGACGCGCAGGAGGCATAGTCAGGATTCAACAAAGAATGAGTATTAGCACGTGATTTGCAACACGACGCGTAACTACAACGTGACTCGTCGTGACTTCATCCCCTTTGAATTTACCCGACGACGCCCAAGAAACTGTCAAGTATTTATGTACATGACAATCGACTCGTTCTGGCTACTCGACCGCAAATCAACTGTGACCACTATGCGATGTGTTCTGATTACGATGAATAGCATTCCATGTACATTTTTGGTAGGGCATCATATCCAGACATGCATTATGGAAGAGCTCGGCATCTGGCTACCGGGTCTAGATGATAAAATCTTTCCGATTAGAATTTTCGTTCTTTCTCATGCTTGAATTGTCATTCACACTTATAATTATGATTTATGATATATACCTCTGAATTGAAAGCTTTCGATGATTTGAAAACTCTTGAAATGACTGATACAACGCCGCCACACTGCCTCATGCTTTGGGATCTTTCATTATTGATGGTCACCGAGAATAATCACTCTTTCCTTATGTGTCTCATGTATACAGCCAAAGGGAGACTGATCTGAGCCTGGGCACGGACTGATCTAGGTTTCATATTTCCTTCGGATAGTTGGGAATGGAAATCTTCAATGTGGCGAATGGAACCTCGCTTGGGATGCGATTTGCGTCGACTTGCGTAATTTTTCCCCGCTCGACAAGGTTTAGCGGCCTCCGTAGAAATTTCTTTCTGGTGGTATTGCCTTTGATAGGTTTAAATATAAATCTTCCGTCTATAAAAATAATCCATGACTCTGTTTTATCGCAAGTTGCTTACTTGACATCTGTGGATTACTGCCAGCAAATGGCAGCGCCACCACGTGGTGTTGAATCTTCTGCATCCATTAGCTTGTGATTTTCACATTGTCGATACAATGCATATACTTCTATCCTGGTTTCTATATATGCCACGAGAAATGTCCTTTTATTGTCATGACAGACATTTCACAGCTATGTTTCTCTTAGGTCCAAGAGACAAACGAACCGAGGGTCTTCCAAACACCATTTTACGCTTCAAGGGAAATCATAACTGATGCAGTGGTTCGGTAAGTCCTAGAGCCTCACATGAGCAGCCTGGCCGAATTAAGACAGGCTCTGTCTTGGGTTTTATCCAGCCCAAACAAACGCATGCGACTGAGGGTCGCTACATAATCACAGAAGGCTGTGTACCATCTTCTGGGATTGGCTGTGGCCCTGTCCTTCTTTATCCCGCCCCGACGTTTGTCACAGCATCCACAGCTAAAGGTCGCGTGTAACGTGTTGTCATTGCTGAGCTCCAGGAGCATGCATGTCACCTAAATTTGTCAACGATTTTTCAACTCGGTGCTATGTCTGCTTCCAGTTCAAGGTCCGCGAGCTTCTCCAACTTTCAGGCCATCAAAGAGGATATATACAAGTAGCAATTTTCTCACTGTAGAAAGAGTGTATGACAAGACGAACGTGCTCCAAAGAACAAAGCCGTCGAGCTTGGAGTCTACTAAGTAATTAATGAGCTATTGATACAGAATGTGAAACAGGTAGATGACGAAAGATAACATAAAGTCGTTGAAAATCGTTGGGTATAAAGTAGGCTTCAAAAAAGAGTACCTTGAAATACAAACGGTGTTTGAACGAAATGAAATTTTAGGTGAATAATCAACATTTATTAATGAATGGATGGCGTAACCTAAGATGGGGCTGCCAACTTCCCATTGAAACGTGATGCATGCTCACGAGATAGAGGTCTTCAAGCTTGATTTCATGATTTCGCGGCCCAACCTTCCACCGTGGATCAACTTCGTCCTCGAGTTGAGTGCCTGTGCGAGCCTTGACAACCGATTTATCAGAACTAAATGAATGATTGGAAATGTTCCTAGACGTACGGAGAGAAAACGTTCGACACATTTAGCAATATTCTTGGCTAGTTTTGCCTTGGTGATCGGCTGAGGAGGGCTACGAAAATCTTTGGTGGGTATCTGACGGCTCCAAGGCCGATAGCCAGGCCACTGGATCGCTCGATATCAGGATTAGATGGTCGCCTGAGAAACAGAGAGCGCTCACTTGAATTCGCACCGATATGCTCGGGCCACGTCCCTCAAATACAGCTTCATCGCGCTGGCGCAAGCGACGTACACGGGAGTGTAAGGCATCGATAAGTGAAATCCCACACTCGTCAGGAGATTCCATCCAGAAGTATATGGGTTGTTGAAGTTCGATCTCTTCAACATACCGACGCCGGTCACTGTTGGTATGGGGCATATACATCTTTTGAGGGACAAAAGGCCCAGCGTTAAAAGTTAAAGGGAGCCCAAGGGCTTCTTTGAAGAGACGAAGTTGTTCTCGATGACCATCTATGATTTGCTGAAGAAAGATCAAAATAAGTCGTTTTGAAGTCGAGATAACTCACAGGGGGTGCACCATTCATATGCACAAGATTCGGAGTTCGTGGAGACGATAGATGGGATAAATTATAAGGGGAGGGAGAGGGCATCGCCTCTGATGATCTTGAACGCCGGCCCGCGGTGGATGTCTGCCTCGACATATAAGAACAGTTAATTTGTGAATAACTAGATTCAGCTGCTGAGGGTCCGGTAGGCGTAGATATCGACGGGTTCCCCCACTGTGCACTATGGGGATGGCGGGATGAGTGTAGGAACTGATTCCCAAGGGGCTGTATATGAGCTGTGGGCGCACTGATGGCGGATACAGCCTGCCAGTAGTCTAGAGGTTGCGGGCCGCTTTGGTACGTGGCGGCGTCTTCATAAATATCGTCCGTTTGCGTGTCTTGTCCATAGTCTTGAACAGGTTCGTCGATGAAGTTCTGGCAGGCGTCATATTCACCAAAGCCCGTCACATCGCGTGGTACTGATGACAACGAATACGTCGGTTGCATGTGTGGGTAAGGATTCGATGTGTTCTGAGGGGACAAGGAGGGGGACAGAACGTAAGACGGTGGTCTGGATGTTTGTTGAGCTACAGCCAAGATATTTAAAACGAGATAATGACTCACTGATACAGAGGGACAGGCATTTTGCAGCAGTCGCGGCGAGCGAGATTGGGTTAGTCAACAACAGGTAAGCCAGCTCACACCTTTTCTGGCAAGCTTTTATTGTCGGGAGACATACCAAGACGGGGAAGGTATATATTTCCCGATTCGAATAAAAAAAAGCTGTGGCCACCGCGCGAATATTTACCGCCAAAAGCGGGTGTGCGTACCTCAGCATTTTCCCGTGGTCGTGTCGAAAGCGATCGAACCATATCAGTTCGAGGGGTGGATGTGTACAAAACAGATTGGTAGAAAAATGGAAGCAGTGACGATCAGATACAGTTTTTAGTCCATGACACGTGTGCGGAACGCGCTCTTACAAAAATCGTTGGGGCTAGGCATCCCTGTTTAGGCAAGATCGTGTGAAACATAGAATCAGGAGATGAGTTCCATGTAAATAAACCGGCACACAGCCTCTAGAAAGAAGTGAGTGAGAGATATAGAACTGAACCAGTTTCTCTATGGTTGGCAGGACGCTGAAACACAGATCATCAAATCAAGTCGCGAGTGGGTTCGACCAGAAAGAAAGCCAACAATGATAAACGTTGTGACAGAAAGAACTGGAAGGATCGCTGGGAACTGCAATCGACCAGAACGGCTGTGTCAAATCTTCAAGTGAGCATTTCAGGTGACAACTTATATTTGGTGCATTAGCCTTTTCGGGACGTCCAAAAAAGTCACGCGTTTGGACACCCTCACCTCGCATAACCATGTCTAGTCTCGCAGGCGCGCTCGACGAGACTCGTCTACCCAGCAACAACGACATGAAATACCCTCCTGTAGCTCAAGATGCTGACATGGCAGATGCTGAGGAGCAGGCCGAGTTGCAGGATGACGACGAGGGTATGGATGATCTTTTTGGAAACGACGAAACGGTGGAGGTAAACCAAGCACAGTAAGTTCCAAAAATCTAACGAGTAAGGATTAAGCCGGACGACACAATCAGGCGCGCTGCTTCGCCATCCACTTCGGTGCATGAGTCTGACAGATTGACTTCTCCGGAACGAGAGCGAAGGCAAGCGCTGGAATATGAAGAGGAAGACATGCCTCAGGAAATTGCGGTCGAGGTTAAAGAGGCGGAAGTGTCGTTTCCTAATCTACCGGTGCCAAGAGGCTCTGACGGGGCAGTGAGTAAAGCATCGAATATATTTGTGATGTCGTTTTCAACAATGTGCAGAACTGGGTCATTCGGATGCCGAACTTCGTCAAAGTTGATTCGAAGCCTTTTCATCCGGATACATATATGGGTCCCGAACACGACGATGAGGAGCTTGGTGATAACCTCCGAGAAAGAAGCATGTCTATCAAGCTCAAGGTCGAAAACACTCTGCGATGGAGGTGGACGAAAGATGCAACCGGCATAGACGTAAGCTTCACCTTACACTTGTCTGTAAGACAGTCATAATCTCATATATATATTTATGTCCAGCGACGACAATCAAACAGTCGCATTGTACGTTGGTCTGATGGTACTCTAAGTTTGAGGCTTGGTAAAGAACTATTCGACATCAACCAAAGCCTGGACAACTCTGCAACAGTATCCCGCCAATCTCTAGGACCTCAAGCCTCTCAACCGACGCAGTCTTCCCAGTCTGACGCGCCAGTCAGGTCGCAAGGTCTAACCTACCTTGTAGCGCAACATAAACGCTCTCAGGTCCTTCAGGCGGAAGCTGTCATCACGGGTTATATGTCTCTCCGCCCCACCGGTATGCAGTCAGAGACCCACAGGATGCTCGTTCGCGCTGTGGGCCAGAAGCACAATAAAGTTGCGCGCCTCCGAATGGCACCGGATCCGACAATGGATCCCGAACGTGAAAAATTGGAGCTCATGAAACAAAGTAATAGGAAGTCGCGAAAGAAAAATGATTTTGACGACATCCTAGGAGGAAAGAAACGGAGGTACTCCCGGAAAACTGCCGGGCGTGATGTTTGGAGTGACGACGAGGACGAGGGTGGAATCTTTGAAGGAACAGACGAAGAGAATGAGGACGGTGCTGGTAGTTCTGCGCGCAAATCACAGAAAAAGCATAGCGAAAAATCAGGCGCTGAGGACTATCAAGAAGATGATTTTGTTGTAGCTGACTCTGACGATGATGCGCCTCAAGGGGGCAAGAAGAGAAAAGCTGCGGACGATGACGACGACCCATTGGATAGGCTTGACAAACAAATTGAACAACAACAGGATGCTCAGAAACGAAGAAGGGAGTCTGGCGATGACGATGATGGTGGTGGACAGGCTGATTTGGACATCGAAAGTGAAGAGGAGGACGAACAGGAGGAGTTCCAAGTACGCCGATCAAGCGGAACACGCAAAAGAGCTGTCCTACAGGACGAGGAAGAAGAGGAATGAAACAGCATTCTTGTGCAACTTTCAATTACTCAACTTGTGCTGTAATATCGTTCATTGTGATCATTAATATACCTTTCAGATCGTTAGTTCTTGTATCTCACTAGTAAGCAGTTTATGTGGTGCTCGATTATGCTAGAAAACACTACGTTTGTTTTCCTCTGTGTAAAAAAAAAAAACTGGATTGATTGTCGATCTGAGCCAGGTCAGGATAGTCCAACTTCGTCTCGCTCGCCAAGCGGCCGGATTGCGTCAACTATCACTTGATTTTCCTTGTTATCCTTCAAAAGACAGTGTAGCGCGAAAACAGCATGTTCGCGCAAATCTTCGTTAGAATCGTCAATTCTTCACGACAGGCACCTGATGGAGAAGAGTGACTAACATGGGTTCCTCTCGTCAATGACACACATGTTCATGACAACTGGAATGCCACCAGATGTCCGGACAAGATCCTGCACAGCCTTGACGCCATGGCATAAAATTCCAAGGAGTCGAACGAGGTCACGCTTGAGATACTGGAATCCAGTCGGGTCTGACGGTGATCCTTGTATCGGAGGGGGTGTTTGTTGAGTATCCTTACCTCCAGAAGGGCTGAAGTAAACCGGTTTTCCAAAGTTAATCCGCGGAAGGAAGACGTCCAAAAGACGCAGGAGTTCTATGTTTATGACTGATAAAAATGGACCAATTGCCACTCCAGTTGAAGGAACTTTACCTAACAGACATTCCACGATACCTCCATCATCAGAATGCGTTTCAAGAAAAAAAGCTTTCCAACTATGTCCTAGGACCACATCACAACTTGCGTCAGAATTTCGTTTTTCCGCTCCTAACGTTATGGTTATGATGCATTGTGTCACAAGAACAAGGGCTTCGCAGACTTTTGGGAGCATCACATCAAGTTCTGTAAGTGGGAGAGATTGGGGGGCCTTAGGATTCTCAACGGGAATATCAGCAGTCGACGGGGAACACGGAGAGCAACCCGCCGGCTGAAGAGAACGCCGCACTGCTTTGCATGCGTATGCTGATAGGTCGAAAAAACATTTGGCAAGCATAGGGCTCAACTTTTGATACACCTGAATTGTTTGAGGCTCCAACGTAGGACTCATGTGGATCGACTGCAAATATGAGTCGACAATTTTCAAAAGGGTCGTTTGATGGGGTGTAACGATCTCATCCAGCCTGCGACAACATGATCACAGTCAGAATACCCCGCGGACACGAAGAATTGAGAGAGGTACATGGTGAATTTCCCATAGAGGTCGGACACTAAGCCTTGTTCGACGAGCTGAGACATGATATCGTATCTAAAAATTCGACTTAGACGCTCATTGTATCACAAGACAGGGTCAGGAACCATACCCGATGTCGAAAGCCTGGGCTCCCACACTTGATTCTTCCGCTTCGTATAGTTTCAGCATATCATCGAGTAACGATACGCAGACACGGGCTCCCACCGCTGTCCTGGTGAGCATTGATCTGCAATAGGAAGGTTCGATCATGGCGGGTTGCAGATGAGAGAGACCTACGATCGCAAACGGCTTCCATGTATACAATTGAGGATAAAGATAAAAACAGTAAGCACTGTACGCGGATCAGGAGATGCAAGAAGCCGACTATCTTGGTCACAATTGGTCAAAAAGCACAAAAAGCTGAAGCACTAGTTTATCATACATGAGGACAACCTGATCTTCTGGAAGATTCAAATACGTTTCCCAAAGCCTTGACATCAGGGCTTCATTCGTCGTTACCATGTTAGATATTGCCTGAGTGAGTACACAGGATACTGAGACGGCTGTAGGTCATGATAAAATCACCGCCTCAAAAGGGAAAATAAACCAACTCACATTCAGAGTCTGCTTCCATGGCAGTCCAAGAAGTATGATAGTGTAGCAAACATCTCATGTCCGGTTCATTTTCACTGTTCAGAAATTTAGCACATGGAAAATGGTAGAAGTATGTACCCTTACTATGCTCTGATCTGATTCTCAGGGACACCAGCAACTAGATTGCGGGTGAACTTAGCAAGGCTGCCACATACAGTCCGGAGATCTTCATCCTTGTTCGAAGATTGATCCGTCTCTTCATCTTCAACATCCCAAAACGTGAGCTGAACCCGAGCTAGATCTCTCCAGAGTTTTCGCAAGTCCGACCAGAGTGCCGTATGAGCACCAACAGCGACTCTGTACGAGAATCAAGGAAATGAATCAGCTTCGGGAAAATTGGCGATATCCGTCCTCACCTCACTTCCTTGTCTTGAGCGAGGGCTTGCGCAATGTGTTCGAGAGTTGTAACGAATTGGATAATACTGGCTCTGGAAGTGATGTCAAATTTGGAAAAACTAGAATTCCATGATTCCAACAGAGCCTGAGATCGCGAATTATCCGACATCGTTTGTCCCAAGGCAAAGACGAAAGTCTGGTCTGAGAAAAAAGTTGAGTCCTTGTGTGCGCGTCGCTAGAGGTCGCTAGCGTGAATTGTAAAGGACTAGAATGAAATCGTGATCGACTAAAGTGTGCAATACATGTGGAGTATCTTTACGTATGTATCTTCTGATACTTCGTACCATATGCTGTAGAGAAACCAATCAGTCCGACTCGGATATTTTTTCGAAGCTGCTCTGACCTGCTGAAGAGACTGTCAGGACAGTGTGGTTGACCAAGCCCACGTCCACATCGCGTCTCTCATCTGCCAACACTCACATTCATCAATGGACAACGTCGCTCCATACAATCTCAATATATCCTTAGAACCCCATCTCTTAGACGCTCTTCGAGACCTGCAGGCGGTCGTGCCTCGTGACCTCGATGACACTCTTCGTCAATATACTAACTCAACGCCTCCATTGACAATACCGTACTCCGTCTTACGCTCTCTCTCGCAATGGGCGACAACAACTGGTTGCGAGACTCTTAGATCACACTCTCCACCCTTGAATCCACACGCATACGCAATGATTGCATTGCTAGCCGGCACAACGACATCACCTGAACGTAATTTTGGAACCTACGTACCCCCTCAGGACCCCGAAGAGATCCAGGCAGCGAAATCAGCCGAAAGAAAAAGTATCACAGCACTTCTTAATGGCCTCCTGAGCGTGTTGGGTTCGGGATTCGCCGTATGGTGGGCCGCGGACAGGTTAGGATGGAAGAATGAATGGGTAACCTCAACAATTATTGTTCCGGATGCCTTACAACTAAACCCGGTTGACAGAGAGTCCTACTTGCGCTGTTCACTTCTATCGTTGTGGCAGTATCTGAGGCCGTTCTGTACCTTATCTGGCAATCACGAATTTCACAGTCCAGATCCAAGCGCACCAAACCACGCCACAGAGTCAAACCGCTCGAAAGATACAACAATCCTGATGGCACTGAAGCCAAAACAAAAGAGGTGCCTGCGACAATCAGTACGTCATTCGAGGTGACAGATGTAGTGTTGCGCCGCCGCCAGTGACATCTGCTATAAGTTGACTGCTGTTGGTCAAATGTACGCTGCTCAGGGCACCATCATGTAACGCGCCTCGTATTGACGACAAATTACGGAAAGATATGTAGAGTCCGCATCAACATCGAAAGATACCATCCCGTCAAGCCCCACACCTCAATTCTTTGCTTCCCCCTATGCTTGTCAGTCTCATTCTTGATATCAATACCTTCACTCGACAAAGACGTGATGCCCACTTTGCATCCTCCAGCATCTTCGACTACGTCTTTCACATCGACTGTGATGTACGGGAGGGAGTCACGGAAACTAGATATTCTCTGACGTGCCGGGTCCGCCAGGAGAGCGAGTGGAACATGAAATGCAGTTGCAACTTCATGCGATGACATCTCACTTTGGAGTGAAAGAAGATCTAAGGATGGCAGCGCGTCATCTTCAGACATGTTTCGTGCGGGATCTCCAATTGATTCAGAGTGGACAAAGCCCTGTATTATAGAATGAGTTTGATCAATATTAATGCCGTTTGGCAGACGGTAACTTGAATTTGAACTTCACCACAAAAGGCCATACGCACATGTCACCTCTGAAGTTGAGTTGAGGCGGTCCAATCTCGCCCAGCACATCTACGCGATCCGGGGATATTCCCAGTTCCTCATGAGTTTCCCTCAGAGCTGCTGCAAGAAATGATTTGTCTGTCTATTTGATTTTGGATGAACAGCAATCGCGAAATCTTTTAAACAGAGACCAACCCTGTCCACACGGCCACCAGGAAAACTGAAGTCAAAAAGTATGACCCCTGTTGATGAATCATGGTAGTAGGAACTCGTACCAGATTTCTCCTGAATGGGATCGCAGTGAAGTACTCCGCAATTCAAATAAAATGCCCGGATGACCTTTCACATTGCAAAAGGGTATCAGAACTGCAGCATTTTTGGGAGCCACAACTGCACTCGACGACTTCTCGGTCTCCTCCTTGAGCCTCAAGAGCGCGACACGGATAATGTTCAATGAACGGGGCGTTAACGGCCTTGTTAAAGCAACTAAAGGATGTGAGGCATTGAGAAAGGTGGAGATGCACATAAGCTAGCAGGACCGAGAATACTGTCGGGAGGCTAAGACTCGTATGCCAGGTCTGCCGTACGATGACATTTCGAAGAAGCTAAGCAATGGTCTTATGGTTCGTTTTGACCAAACAAACCATTCTTACGATAACAACCTCCAATCTGACCATGGCTCAACCATGGCTACACCGTTCCAATACAAAACAAGGAAAATCTTAGCTTTAGCCAAGAGGAATACAGTCTTTCTGCGGTTTTGTGGTTGCTGAAAGTTGAGAAATGAGTCTGTTTCGCTAGGGTGAATCACCAATCCGCGCCGGTAATCACCACCACCGACAAAGGAAGTAATGCAGGAGGTGTAAAAGCCGCCCAAAAGATGACACTGGTTATTACGATACATAGCGGACTGAAACTGGTGCTAGTGGAAGAGATACCAGCGGGTCGGCAAGCGAAGTTTAAATTGTTGAAGGCCTGAATGAAGGCAGCAGGAAGATTTACGATGACCCGACGCTCACGCCAGTATCGTTGACTCCAAGCTTTGATTCTTTTTAATATGTCAGCGTTGCGAGCCAACTCATCCGTACCATCTGTCAAAGATCCAACGCGCCAGTTCAACGTCAACGGCAGACTCAATCTTGGTATGAAAGAAAATGTTCATCGCTAGATAATCTTGTACTGTGTCGCTGTCGAACATGATATATAGGCCAAAACCTCGGCCACCTTACTGAACCAATTGAGTTTCCCCATTCTGATGCTGTCTTCCTGTTGTACGAGGGTTCACACCAAGATACCGCAAGAGTACCGGTATGAATAGTCACTCACGTTGATTGCAGCATGTCAGGAAAGAGTCACCTTATGAACAGCTGTTGACCTTGGTTCCACGGTCGCAATAGACCCCAGCGATTGCACTCAAGGATGAAACAGTGTTCCGACACGGAACTTAATCTTTATTGTATGCCCAGAGCAAGACGAAGCTGACAGCTCACTCAGAAATATAGGGTTGAGTACCTTCAATAGAAGTAAATGCCAATATCAATTGGGTAACCTAATGGATGCATGAACTGTCTTCGCTCGGAATAGGGTAAGCACACCCATTTATCACAACATGATTATCTTCCACGCTTTCTGAGTACTTGTCTGCTCGTTGAATATGATCTTCGTACCATGTTCATGCTGTGCTTGTCCCGGTTCCAATAAGAGGAGAAAATAGGCACCGGTAGGAACCGCGGAGTCACGAATGTGAGCAAGGTATTCCCACAAGACTGATCACTCCTCCGACATATGGCCACTACATTTGAAGATTAGCCACAATGAGATACTATCCCCCGGCCTACTGTATCGTCGGCACACCTCATTGGTCGGCACTTTCTGATCTCTCAACAATAAAAATGCCACTTTGTCAGATACTTGGTCTATCTATAATTAAACATTTACCCACTTGAAATTGAGGAAAAATACCCAGTCTTCGTCGAGTCCCTTCTTGACGTCGACTTGGGATTTGTCACGGCTGCCGTATGATGCCGGAGTTGACCATCAAGCATTTTTGATTGGAAAATGCGATTGAGATTGAATAAGTAAAGCAGTGTCGGACGGAGCCTGAGGCCTGAAATGGCAAAGGTTCGCGTGAAGTGACGATCTGTGACCTGCCGACTGAGGGGGAGTGCATATTATACAGTAGGGGATAGTAGCAGCCCCAGTTTCGGATGACATTCTACGAATGTTGGATCAAATGGACGGATCTCCGCTGCACAATAGTAAAGTCCTGCAGAAATCCCGCATACTGATGGGCTAAAAATATGTACTTGCCGCTTCTGAAGTATATCAAAATGTTGAATTCTCGTAAAGGACGAGAAACTCACAGTGCTGTATCTACTCTGGTCTAGATGAAATCCCCACGAATAACATATGACGGTATCAAAAACTTCTGTGCCTTACAAAGCGCTGAAGAGCAGGGTGCTGAAGCCAAACTTCGGTTTTAATCAATCAATAGGGCTAAACATGCAGAGCTCGAGAAGGCCGAGCACCGAGAAGACAATGCTAAATTTGGGAGAATTCAAGATATAATTCAGACTATGAGCCACGTAAAAGTAAGTCTGTAGCACTGAATTTTTATCGATTAAAAAACTTGTCAACAGACGTCGTGAAGACGAATACTTACTTCACAAGGTCAGGTTGCCAAGCATCACCGGCACTCAGACTGTTTGTTGCATTCTCTGAGAATGAGGAAAACAAGTCATTGAATTGTTGAGTCAAATATTGTTCGAAAAAAGTGAAAACGCGAGTACCAGAGGCAGGGTCACAGGATTACGATACTGTTGAGGTTGAGCCTGGCAGAAAAAAGTCGCAAAAATAGATACCTACAATGTGACGACGAGTATTTGGTACTTTGTATCGCTATAAAATGACTCTTCCTTGAGAATAGCATTCTAAGGACTTGCTAACTTTGGAGCATGTGGGGAAGCGGCCGCCAGTGGAGGCCACCAGACCACCCCGTGAGCGGAATCAGTCACTAGTTAAACATGTGCAGTTCCCAATGTGGTCGATGACAAGTTAATCAAGGAACACAGTACTAACTTGGGAATATAACAAGATATAAAAAAACCTTCACACCTTTGTTCAGGACCTCAGGTATATCGGGAAATCTCTACAGCATTGATAATGTTCCATAACATCCTAACGCTGTATCAAACCCAGGCCAATGAGTGTGTTTGGCAGAAACGTGTTTGCCGGTGTCTGCAACGAGTATAACGATAGTGCTATACTTGAAGCCAAATCAGGTATCGCGATGCTAATGAATTCTCAGTCCAGTCCACTGTGGCACAAACAAGTTGCCCGATACAAGGAACCACAATCGAAGGTAACTAGCCAAGTTCAAGCAAGCTGGTTCGACGGTAGGCTGAAGCAGTATGAAAAGGTCGCCCAAGCCCGCAATATTCGCTTTCCGTCGTTCCGATGACAAACGTGAGGACAAAAGTTGTCCGAACGGTCAGTACTCAGTGATCAGGTAAACAGATTGCATCACTTAGACAGAAACGATCAGAAGAAAAACCACAAGTAAACCATAGTAAGTGGACTTTGAATGTGAACGCTTCAGGCGAGCTACATATAAGCCATAACTCGGTCATCTAAGTGTAAAACAGTGTTTGAGCGATTTTGGAGCGATTTGTGGCGGAGTGCTACATATTATGCACGAGCTTGCGGCGCAAATACACAATTAAGGAGTCGATTTCGGGCTGATTATCTTTCTTATAATTGCAATGTCGCTCTAAAATGCGCTGCTCTAGGGGGTACCACATACGCATTATCGTTCAGCGCAAGGCAGAACTATCCCAATCTCAACCTCAAGCTGCAGACTCCTTCATACCCTCTCGTTTATTCCAGCGTTTGCCTGCACACAGGGTCCGCAAGAAGGGGCCTCCTGTAGATCAGTATAGTCCCCAGACCAAGCTTTCAAACAGAGACTATCGCTTTGGGCCAATTCGGATAGATTGGGTCGACTTTGAGGACATGAGTAAAGCACCATTCACATTAGGAAAGGAGAGAGAAACCAGAGGTTCGACTATTGTTTGTTTTGTCACGGTTCAAGAGCCTTACGCTCGAGCAGGAACCCTTCAAGCAGTATTTGTCCCGCACACACGGAGCAAATCCGGAACCACCAATTTGCCTGAAGGAATAGTCCATGTTTTTCGAGAGTCAGCGACTAGAAACACGTCACAAAAAGTTGAAGTCGTGCCTCCTCCATCGCCTTCAACAACAAGTGAAGATTCTGATTCTGATGGAGTCCTTCTTGGAGTCCTTGCAGTACCAGCTTACATGACTCCCTCGGACTTCTTGACGTTTGTCGCTCCTGCAGCGCAAGGTATGGCTCACCTTCGTCTTATTCGGTGAGTATTGATAATAACTGAAACAAGACCAGCTTGACAGTCGATTAATCCAGTGATTCTGCACCCAATCGTTCCATTGCAATCATTAAGTTCTTCAATCCTGCCGACGCTGCCGAATTCGTTGAGGCTTACAATGGCAAGCCTTTCAATTCTATGGATGTCAGTATTGTCATATTCAGCTCGAGCTTTATCTCATTCAGCAACTGGATAGCCTGAAACTTGCAGTGTTGTTCATGTTCTATCCGTGGTCATCGATACAGAAGATTTGGTCTCCCAGACGTTACCTCAAGTAGGCTCTCCACAGTCCTCCATGTATGAGCTCCCGACGTGCCCGGTTTGTTTGGAACGAATGGACGCAGCAATTACTGGCTTAATTACCGTACCATGCTCTCATACCTTCCATTGCCAGTGTTTGAGCAAATGGGGAGACAGCCGGTTAGTTTTTGCATCGTAACCAAGACACTTTTCCATCTCATCTCATTCGTCATAGTTGTCCTGTCTGCAGATACTCACAGATTCTTCAATCATCTCACCCCACATCTTCATCCGCCCGCTCAACCTTGCCCATTCCGTTTGCCAACCCTTCGACGCCCACTCTTTCCTCGTGTTCATCCTGTTCGTCGACAACCAATCTTTGGATTTGTCTTATATGCGGTAACATTGGCTGTGGCAGGTACGGACGAGCGCACGCACACGCTCACTACCAGAGTACAACTCATCTCTATGCATTGGAACTTGAAACACAACGCGTATGGGACTATGCTGGTGATGGTTATGTCCATCGGCTGATCCAGAACAAGGCAGATGGAAAGCTTGTCGAGCTGCCCAGTGCCGCCTCGTCCGCTGGTGTCCCACCGAGAGATGGGAGTCTGGGCCCAACCCAAGCGGACGCTCTGAGCGCAGAGAAGATTGAGGCTATAGGAATCGAATATTCCTATCTTCTCACCTCGCAGTTGGAGTCTCAGCGGTCTTACTACGAAGACGAGGCAAAGGAGTTGAAGAATCAGGTGACTAGCTACAAGGAACAGGTAGAACGGCTGAATCAACGGCTTGAAGAAGACGCAAAGAGGAAGAACGATGAAGAACAAGGACGGTTGGCAAATGTTCTGAAGGAAAAGAACCGCGCAGATGCTCGTGCAGAGAAAGCCACAGAACTAGCTAGGAGATTGGACAAGGAGTTGAAAGAAGAAAGGGCGGTTAGTGAGGGATTGATGACAAAGATGAACAGTATGAAGGAGAAAGTCCAGCGTGCTGATGCAGATAAGGGTGAGGGCCTTGCTAAGATCCGCGAACTGGAGGAACAGATGAGGGACCTCATGTTTTTCCTCGAAACACGGATGAAAATTGAGAGTGGCGAAGGCCCAGAGGCCGAACTAGCTGGAGGCAGCGTCGAAGTATCCTCCCCTACAGACATCTCACGTGAAACGAAGAAGAAGAAAAGTCGGAAACGGTAGTTGCTGACGTTCGATTCGCTCTGAGTAGTGCGACATGTTGATGATACCTATGATGTACTTATTCTCCCTCAGTCGGTCGAACTACGATTGACATATTTCTCCAGTCGGCGTCGCAGCCGTGATGCATTGAAAATTTCATCTCGAACTGCGACAGAATTTTTACTTCCCAAATACCGCAAATCAAGATCCACCCATTGGCATCCTGTGGTTTTATTCTGTTACTCTTTGTCCGAATTTTGTCGGGGTTTCTCTTGAGTACTTCGACGTATAGGAGACACGAGGTTCAGAGGGTGTCTTAATTGGATTTTCAAACGCTTGCAACAAATATCATACATCCTAGGCAGCCCTCTGGATTTTTGCCTTTGACTACTTCGCTAAAGTATCCGAGTGACCTTGAAGTTGCAAATTGGCATTCATGACGTCTTAGGACTGTTCTCTTGTCCACAGGGTGTTTACCTTAGTTGGAGTTCGTGTCGATATGGTTTGAGTGCAAGGACACCCGTTAGTCATCTCTCTGGTTATCTTGATAGAGAGTGCGGTTGTCACGTTTCCGAAGACGTAGAACTCTGCAGTTTTCCCATCAACCTGGAGAGAATATACTCCAAGCACCTCCCTGCAGCTGCAGAGACACATTGGACGCGTTCACATTTGTG
Organism: Termitomyces sp. T32_za158; assembly: GCA_018857265.1. Classification (NCBI taxonomy): domain Eukaryota; kingdom Fungi; phylum Basidiomycota; class Agaricomycetes; order Agaricales; family Lyophyllaceae; genus Termitomyces; species Termitomyces sp. T32_za158. Next base: position 13,665 of record JABAJZ010006829.1, on the reverse strand, counting down.
TCTGTCTCCCATTATAATTTGGGACCTTCCTTACGAGGGTCTTCTTGTAGCTTGAATGACCCCCTAGTACAGGCGATTTGACACGGGTTAGTCACTTGCCGTATCTGCAGATATGCTCCCGACTCCGTCCCTCCTGGAAGTTGCAGCTGAACTAATGAGGTCCATGACTTGGAGGTCAATCTGAGTTTTCCATACCTTTTCAAACTATTAAGCTGTCGTGGTCAGTTGGTCTGAACGTTTTGATAGCAATTAGGCAAACTTGGCCAAGTCAAGGTAGATAGGATGACAATGCGGGGCTGAAAAGGCTTTGCCTAAAAGGCAAAAAAAAAAAAACATGTGAAGCTAGATTCAAAGGTTCAACGTACAGATCGAAATATTATCCTCCTGTCGATCATCAAACGCATGTTTCATGGAGCTATTGTTGATAGGATGACACAACTTCAATAAAGTTCGCGGTCTATCAAGACCATTAAGCCCAGAAATTATTCCCTCGTGAAGCCAACGTCTATATGTACAAGTACACTACAGCGAGTGAGCTCGTTCGCCTCACAAAAAGCGACGAGTTCAAAGAACGTATCTACTCCGTTGTGGCCAGGTGGTCAGTCAATTATAAATGAATGGATGAATGCGCTAGATAATACAAGAAAGGAGTGGAATGATGAATGAATGAAAAATGATATCAATAATGAGCGTGTATGCCACCGTCCGTGGTGGGGTAGAGGTATATCAGAGTCTGGAAGTACTAAGAAAGCGGGACAGTCAACCGTGCATGACTTGTTGGAAACGCGGAGGACATGGGTGAAACCTGTGGTTGCATGGCGTCTTCAGACGATGAATGCAGATGCGATGGAGTGCTGCCGTTTGGTGTCACGGGTACAGCACCAGGTTGCCCAACTTTGCCGATGAACCAAGACTGTGGAAGATGTCCATGAAAACCTCGAAACAAAGAACTCTGAACGACTTACTGGAACCCATCCACGATCACCGCCATCTTCCTTGACAGCCTAGAAAAGACGTAAAGAGGCCGAACACGTCGCGTTAAAATAGGTGTTAAACTCACATATGACCAATGGTTGTATCGCTTGAAAACCCTCAAAGCATCATCCTTCACCAAATCAAGCTCCTCATCACCCTTCTTGGTGTAATCCATCAACGCGATACCAGGGAAACTGGTTGAAATTATACTCAAAGGCAAAATCGGCGTCTTTGATGCTCCACCGTCGGCCGTCGAGCCGCTTTTAGTAGCTGTCGCTTCTGCAATGGCCGACGCAACAGGCACGTTGGTCTCCAATAAGCATCCTGCGGGAACCCAGCCTTGCTTATCTGGTTCGACGAGACCTGACCCTGTAGGATCGCGTTGTACTACCCACCACCCTCGAGAACGAGATAAAATGACAAAGGTGTCTCCAACGACAACATCGAACTCGTCATCCTGCTCTGCCATGTAGGGGTAAATGGCGACAGCGTATGATATTGCGTTAGTAAACACAGGGATGTCCTTTGTGCTAACACTCGTGCTTGGGAGCGACTCCATTGTATCCGGTGTTTTTGGCTTTGTTTCATGGTCATGAGTTATGGTGGTGCCGCTCATATTAGTTGCAGTGGTAGCGACAGTGGACGTCGACGCCGTTGAAGACCTTGCTGCGCTAGCAGGCCCCAGAGAAAACACGTCGTTAGTTGACGCAATGACTGTGGCACCGCTCATATTAGTGGCAGTAGTAGCGACGGTGGACGTCGACGCCGTTGAGGACCTTGTAGGATTCGCAGATCCTAGAGAAAACATGTCATCACCCTTTGTGATAGTATCGTTGGCTGGTGACGTGACACTGGGTTCTGGCCACCCAGGCTGTGTACTTGACGAAGACCCGAGGGAAGCAGACGACCCTAGTGGAGCTGGGGCGGAGAGTTCTTGAACTTCCAACCGTGGCGGTCGGTTTGTCCTGGATATGGAGGAAGTTTTGTCATGACCTTGAGTTGCAGCTGTTGTGGTGGTATCAGCAGAGATGACAGATGATGCCTTCCGGGCTGCGTGCTTCTGTTGGGCAACGGCGATGGGTGAACGTATATCTTTAATGTGCTTCAACATAAAGACAGGGTTCTTTTTGGCGTCCTTGAGCTTTTGGAACAGGAGCAAGGGTTTTTCATCATAAGATAAACATCGATCTATGCGGTTACCTGATTGACTATGTTAGACGACACAGTTAATACGTCATGGTTTAGCGACATACTAGGTGAACCATAGCAAATGAACATGGCATAGTTTTGCCAATTGTCGTTGTTGATGCGATATTTTTTGAGAGCAGCAGGAAGAACCTTCCATGTAGGGTCGTCCAGGGTAACCTTGAAACTCTTGTTCAAATTCTCAGAACTTTCTTGTCGGTGTGGTTTGGGTGTTTGAGGCATCGCACTCGAATTGTCGCCTGATGTGTCAGTTATCGATACGGGAGGAGGTCGAGATGTGGACGAATGTGTAGAAGCCTGTGGACCGGACTGCGGTAGCCCTGGATTAACTCCATTCCGACCGAGCGGTGGGACATCATGTTCGAGCTGTCGTGGTGAAGGATGAGGAGAGTCGAAAGCTTGATCGAGTTTTGTGGGTGAAGTTTGTGGCTTGACGAACTGAGCCCATTTGAACGAGGGCTGTCGACGAAGTGTCGTGGACTCTTCCTGTGATTGAACATAGGTTTAAGTCTACCAGAAACCGAAAGAGTGCATGAACATACATTTCGTGATACCGAGGTGCGTAGTGTATTGAACTCGTCAGTCAGTGACTGTAAGGTGCTGTTCAGAGTGCGATTGTCCTCCTCCAGAGTATGTATGCGTTGTGCTATGGAAACAGTCAAGTTACGGTGTTTTTTGGCCATTTGATCGAGAACGTACCCTGATCTGTGACCATGGTATACAAATTCTCAACAGTGAGGTTGCCCTCTGCTCTTTCCGATACCTCCGCTGGTAGAAGGGTCAGTGGTTGGCCAGTGACAGAGCAGACAGCTCACAGGGTGGGACATAATGATCCGAATCAATAGGAACACCGTGGGCGATTTTGAGGAGGTAGACAGCCTTTAGAATAGCAAGCCTTTGGCCTATAGTTGCGATACCAACACCCTTCAGGCCTTCTGGGTCGAGCAAGCAAAGTACATCGCCAGAAATGTTGTGTTCTAGTGACGAAGTGAGATGAACGCCCACGAAGAGAAGGAATGGCGACGAGACCTCGTATCTGGCTCTCGTACTGTGGATAGCCGAGAGAAGAGAGCCAATTGTGCACGTCTGACTCGTCCCAGTCGAAGATGTGGCGTTCCGAGGCAGACTCGTCCATGGCAGTCGAAGCGGATGTGGCGGCAACGACGGGAGCTCAAGACAGAAAGGGAAGGTCACGTGGATTATCTAATTATAACTTGCCATGGACGATCCATGGGCCAACGCCTGGGGCGAGCCCGCCAAACCGCAGCCATCTGTTGCACTGCCCTCCTGGTCCACAGACACTCCAGTCTCCTGGACAGAGCCCTCTCCAGCTCCCTGGGCGTCGTCTGACCCGGCGCCGACGGGCTGGACATCTCCTGATGACGATGCAGAGACCCCTTGTGACCCGTTGTCTGCTAGTCCACAGGTAGATGATCAAACACCGCCGCCGCCGCCTGAACTGGTGCTTCCTGAAGCCACGTCAAAGTCTGTTCAAGAAACTGATCCAGTACCTCCAGCAAGCCCTGATGCATGCGACTCACTCGAGACCATCCTACAATCTGACCAGCCGGATCTCGATCCGTGGGCCGCAGGATCGGTTGTCTCGTCTGCTGACCCCGAACTAGAGGATGTCTGGGTACATTCGTGGAAAGCTCCAGATCCAGAGGTGAGAACAGAAGAGCCGGCGGACGAATGGGAAGAGGCCAAACGACAGAAGGCGCGACAAGACGAGTATGTTGTACGTCGTGCTTCCTGAACTCTTTATTGTTTACCGACAGTCATCAGCCACCAGAACTGCTGGTGTCCATCCTTGATGATTTCAAGTCATTGTCGGGTGACTTGTGGCCTCCTCAGTCTCCTCCTGAAGGTCACTCTGGCGCACGGAGTGGCTTAGAAAGTGTTGAAGGGCTGTGAGTATCTTGATGACTCTTCCCGCTATAAATTCGCATACAACTGCTGTAGGGATCACATTACGAATCGACTCATTCCTCACGATTTGACTTTACCGTCATCTGTAAAGTTCTCTCAAACATTCATCGCCAAGCACATGGGAGAAGCTCTTCGTCTATCACGACATGTACCCATAACCAGACTCAGTCCTTTGACCTTGTATATGGCTTCCAAAGGCTCAACAGCATGGGAAATATCTGTCAAGTCTCATATCGAAGTTGGTAATGACGATCTTCTCCCTTCTGGCTGGCGAGTGGTAGAAAAGGAGAAGGAAGACCCTGTGATTGCTGTCGAAATGAAGAAGAAAGGCAGTGGCGGACTATTATCATTTTTTGGCAGAAAAGCTACAAATACTCAGGTCGAATCCAACCCTCGACGGTCCCAGTCACCTGGACGTACAGTATCCATATCAACCACCATACCATCATCGAGTGGCTCTGTAACATCCCCGGTAACGCACTCTGCTCGCCCAAGTCTTGAGAGTACAAACTCCACAATACCTAATCTGTCGACTTCTGGTACGGCCATCAATTCTACGCCTCAATCGTCGTCGCAGACGACTGTACCTGGCATTGCCGAACAAACGCAGGCACCATCTGCCGTATCTCGGTTCCTTGGTCGTTTCGCTCGCAGTAAAACCACTGGTTCAGGCACGAAAGAGTCCCTCGCTCTCTCAACAGATGATCTGGAATTCCTATCCGAGATCGTGCCAAGTGCGAATGACGATGTTGACGAGAATGATCAAATGAGAGGGTTGTCCGATATGCTCAACAGGTCACCCTTACCTACAACACTTCCTCCTCTTCTCGCGCCTCCCCCTCGAGCACCGCCCATCAGTCTTATATCCAAGAATCTCACCCAGCTTTCAGAACCGGCTTCAAACCCCCAGGAAGATCTGTTCTCCGTATTTGACCCTCCGCCGACGCCGAGCAGATCGACTACACCTGTCGTGCAACCAAATAGTCCTTCTCGCCCTCTTCAATTGCCTTCCACGTCAATTGCCCCTCTGCGCCCGCAAACAGATAGCTTGCCGAAAGGTGATACTCAAGGCGTGCCGTCGTCCTCACGACTCGGTGGACGTTCTTCGACCCCTTTCGACACATCAGCGCTTACCTCACAGTCGCAAACGCTCTCTTCTGGAAGGCGAGCGCCGATGGCCATCATGTCTACTGGATCATCATCAAGCAAGAGCTCAAGATCCACTGCAACTTTACCTCTTCCACCGATCCTCCCACCTCCTCCACCCTCGAAATTCACAAGCACATCTCATTCAAGAGCATCATCTCAATACAACATCTTTGCAGATGATAACAGCCTTGCCAGTTACCGCCCATCACCAGTTTCTCAACCGTCCCTACTTTCTGACACAACCACACCCTCTGCCTTCTCGGAACAAAGTCTTTTTTCCGATACCTCGAGTCATCAGGAAAAGTCAGATAATGACTTTTTTGATGACTTTGACGATTTTGTCTCCTCCCCGATCAGCGATGCCTTCCCACCACGACCTCCCGCCAAACCTTCACACCTCAGCCAACCATCCATGGCTCCTCCGGCTAAAGTGCCGCCACAAACCCAACCCCCCACTAAACACCCATCTCCTCCTCCTCGTAAAGTCTCGCGAGCAGCTGACCACCAACGAACGTTAAGTTTGGTCAACCGAGCAGCCAACCACGCAGGCAGGTGGCCGGCGCCTCCATCGCCTCTTCCAGAACCCCTGGCTCCTCCTCCAGGAAGATCCCACGCCCCGTCAACACCAAATACAGCCGGTCCTTTGAGTTCAATGCAGACACAGCAAAAGAACGCAATCGCCGCGCTGAACTCGTCGACCACATCGTCCGGGTACCCCTTCTTTCCCCCGCCGCCAGGCTTCTCGGGCCTGCAGACGTCGACAATATCTCCTTCCCCTCCGCCCCGGTTGGCAGCGGCGTCTCCGGCGCCGATTGTGAATCTCATGCAAAATGGGCGGGGGGCATCACCTGCGCCTGTGCCTGCGGCTCCGAAACATACACCCTTGGCTACCCCTGGGGGATTATCTGCACAGGATCTATCATTTTTTGAAGGACTGTAATTTTTCTTTGAAATTCGGAGGATAGGAAAGGATCATGTTGAGTCATAATGTACACCACAGTATCTCTCGGAAGGATTAGATGAATGCCAGTCTCAATGAGAAAAATCGATTCTTCATCAATTACGTTGCAGTCAGTTTTGTTATTGGTGGTTACCAGCTGAGAAGGTCTAATCAACGACTAGACAATATTCCCAAGACATACCTGTGTGACAACAATTTCGTTCGACAGAGAACTTGTAATATTTCCTATGCCAAAAGTTTATCTGTTTGAACTATGTTACACTAGAGATGCCAAAGACATATGTTCGTGATACTAGAAAATCCAAACTTCAGACTAAGGTAATAATTACATCATCCTTGAAGAACAAAGAATATTACACGATTGAGATGCTTTGAGCGAGCACAACCATTTGGGAAGAGGTTGAAAGGAGAGGATCCGAAGATTCATTCGCCATGAACAGCTTGCATAAGTCTACCACCACCGCCGACGGTGTGGATCTCGAGGCTCGACTTGTTCGCGTCCTATGAAGCACGCATGGATAACTATACATCGAGGAGGTTGACACAACGTACGTGGCTCATTGTATCCGCCATCGATTCCATAGGGGCGGTCCGTGATCATGGGTCCTAGCATCAGCATGTATCAGATAGGTAAAAAGGTTGTATGGCACGGAAGGAAACGAACGAGAATTACTTTGGCCTGCTGGAATATTCCTAGAATAGGTAGGCGGTGGAAGCTGTTCGTGGAGAGGCTGCTCCACACCGTTAACCTCGTGGACTTTTCTACCGTCAGGATAAGTGCGAGTCACATGTTCATCACCCTAAGTTAATCACAGACTGTAAGTCACTAGGAAGACTGATAGAAAAGTCTGAAAGCGCCTACATTCCAATCACGACGACGATGGGAAGACTGCGTGACACCGTTGATCGTTGTGGAAACAAAGCTTTCTGCGCTCCATTGACCACCATTATTGTTACCGAAAGGAGGAGGTTGGGGAGCAGGCAACATGCCACGACCAAAGGGGAAATCCATGAAACTCCCAAATCCATGGTGCGGAAAGCCAAAGTCGTCACTCATTAGCCTAGACAGCTCCGACGCGAACCAAGGCCTTTCGTGGTGGTGGCGATGATAGTGGGAACTTCGAGAAGGATGTATGTCGTCGAAGATTGAATCAAAGAGGGCGAAAGGGTCAGTGAACATAAATGAGTGATGTCCACCCCAGGGATCATAGAAATTGTTCCTAGAGTCATGATGATGCTGCCCATGCGGACGGTAACCACGACTGGGACCCCTCTGAGGCATTGATGGCGACTCAGGTGGAGGCCAAACGCCATGCCGATCATAAATCTTCGACACATAATTAGCGCAAGAAAGAGTACGGTATGAGTATAACCAACTCTACGGTTCTGGGAATCTCTCAGCACCTCATAAGCATTATTGACCTAGGAAGATCAGTAAGCATCTGCTACCATGATTAGTCAATTGATTTACCTTTCTGAACAGTTCTTCAGATCGAGCTTTGTCGGCAGACGATATTCCGGGTCCAAGTCTATCTGGGTGCGTCTCAAGTGCTCTCTTCTTGTATGCCTTACGAACTGGAGGTCCCAAAGGTTAGCGAAAGTAGAGGTGCTGAGTGTTTGGCATCAAGCACCTTGTTCTGGGGTGGCAGACTGGGAGATACCTAGTGTTTCGTAGAGGTCGGTAGCCATGAGGCAGGGAGGCAGTGATGGTGCAAGTACAGAGAAGATCGAAAGTTCTGGATGTTTATGTCTGCCCACGCCACTTTCAGCGCCTCACTAGTCACGTGGACATACCCGGCAATTCAAACAAGCGTGTCAAAAAAGTTGTCTTCTCGATGCTTCTACAAGAGAGTGTGTTCTGTTCCACAGCAGCTACCTCTTCTAGCGCAGGTTTTGGTGCAGTATCCTTGCATGACATCCAAACGGGCACAGTCCTTGCTTCCTTCAAGCAGACCAATGCTGCTTCAAATTGTACTGCTCTTGTAGAGACCCGTCATGCCCAAGGAGGTTTTATACTCTCTGCGCTACCCGATAAATCGATTTTGAATGTCTACAACTTTCAGAAGGTATGTTTGGTGTCACTCTCATAATAGCAAGACTTTATGTCTCTGTCGCTTGAACCTTTTCAGGATCAAATCAGCTTGAAAATCGTACTTCCAGAAAGACTGACTTGCATAGCGGTGGATCCAAGGGGGACCCACTGTGCCGGTGGGACTGCACAGGGACGAATCTACTTCTGGGAGGTCAGCGTTGTTGCTGGTCTCATTCTTACGGGTTTTCACGATATTCAGGTTGCCTCTGGCATTCTATATAGTTCTTGGGACGCGCATTATCGACAAGTCACTGTGCTTCGCTTCACTTCTGATGGTTCTGCCCTTATATCAGGCTCAGAGGACTCTGGTGTAAGCGTATGGTCCGTATCTAGGTCAATACAGCCTGCCGACGTGGTTGTCACTGAATATATGATCATGGCTCATGTATTCTTATCCTTTCAGATTGCTGGATGACGAAACGCAGAATGAACTTCCTTTACCATACTGCACATTGACCGATCACACCTTGCCGATTACGGATATCGTTTGTGGTGTTGGGTCTTTTCCCAAATGCAGATTGCTCACATCGTCGGTCGACCACTCAGTAAAAGTCAGTGCCCCTGTATACCGTCCACAATACAGCAAAATACTTAGGAGACTCTTCCAAAGCTCTGGGACTTATCTTCACAAAGCCTTCTGACATCATTTCAATTCCCTCGACCAATATCTTCCCTTGCATGGGACGCGACCGAGCGTATTTTCATGGCAGCTTCGCGAGATGGTTCAATACACCAAGTTAACCTCTTTCGACAACGGGATACGAAAAGTGGGGGTCAATTTACAGAAGCGATTGGTGGAGCGGGAGTCAGTGATATCATACGCGTTGGGGAGGAAGGTTCCGAAGCCCAGAAGAAAAGGCTGATATCTGTCGGGTGAGCTTACCATTACTATCTTTTCATATGCCTTGAACCATCCAAACGTCTAACCAGCCAACCGATCACGGCACTGTCCATCTCTCTCACGTCGTCCCACCTCCTCGTTGGCACAGAAACTGGCCTCATCCATATCTATGATATTCCATCGCATCAGCTTTTACGCACAATAACAACACACAAGGGTTTCGTGATTACTCATTTGGTAACAATGCTCAAACCCCCCGATCTCATTGGTCACATAAACCTCAATTTAAGTGTTGGAAGTGCAGCAGATGCGAAGGACATCATCCCCGTGAAACATGTTTCTTCGTTTCAAAGGATGCGAGACCCCAAAACGCGGGAAGCCCACGATGTTGCCATTCTTCTACCACCACAAAAAATGGTTCGGTTCTTTTACCTATCCTCGCTGAGGGGAGTCAATAACTTCGGTTATCTAGCTTTTAGAAGATGACTGGTCCTATGGGAATGATGAATTCCTTAGAGATTATGCCTTCTTTGTGCAACCTTCGAGTGTCGCCGCCACGAGGGGGACGGATAACCTCACGCTCAAATCTAAGGTGGAAGACCTAGAGATGGAGGTTGCGCGACTACGAGAACAGCTGGGCAAAGCAAAGTCAATAAATAATTTGATGTGGGACACCATGGTCCAGAAGACTCTCCGCCAGGAAGTCGATAATGTGTCCTCGGAGTCAACTAATGATGAGACAAGACGGAAAAGAGGGAGGGTATGAAGCTTATATACACAGAGGACCTGAAGGGTTACAAATGCCCTGCGTAACAATATGATCACAAGTAGGTTACAGACAAGAGGCCCGTCAGAACATAAAAACGCTAGCAATGCCATGAATGCACGTTTTCGCTGGGAATTACATGGATATATTCAGATAATCTATCTCCCGCGTTCATAATAAATCCTCAAAAAGTCTTTGGCAGATGCAGGAACTGAGATTTACAGACATTGAATAGCTCTCAGGCACATCAACTCCATGCCGATTTCACAGATCGTCTGCCAATGGAAGCACGAAAAAAACGGCACTGAATCAGTTGACAATGCCGGCCCTTTACGCCATCAATGACATTGAAAGTTCTTGCATCCAAGATTCAGTCAAGACGTTTCTGTTTCTCTCTCACGAATGACAAGAGCTGGTGGCGATGGCCCTTTCATGTACGTTCTGTTACGCCATCAAAGGTACACTGCGGAATAAGAATGGGATGGGGCTTGTTCTATTTCAAAGGACTTCAAACTCGAGCCATTTCTCTTCTCATAAACTATCCGTACCAGTGCCTACCAAGAATTGGCCTGAAATTCTCGGAGAACAGACAAATCAACCCTCTTCCTTCAACTGCTTTTCATGCTTTGTACACATTATTCCTTTAGGCAATGATACAGCAAACTATCTCTCGACGCAACTATGACAGGTGTCGACATCCAATCTGATATAACTACTGACAAATAAAAGGAGTCAAAATAGAAGGAGTCGCAGGCGCATTGTAGTGGCGGTGGCGGCGGCGAAGTGGATATAAAAGGAGAGTAAGATGGAAAAGGAAAACCAAACCGATTTGACGGAGCCCTCCTCTCTCGTCCGTTGACATTTTCTTTTCCCTTTTTGAGCTTATGAAGCACTGTATCTCTCACAATGTTTGACTTGATCATACATCAATTTCAGCATTCTAGTAAGAATTTGGCGTTATCGTACCGTTTTGGTTGTTTTTTGATTGAAATTGCCGAGATAATCAGAAGCGCGTGATATCTCGTCCAAATAACCCTGACAACAGGTCATTATTAAATTCAAGCAATTTGAGGTACATATAACGCACAGGTGAGGAACCTAGATGTAATTTCCCCAAGTAAATCCGTGTTTGAGATTAGAATACGGGACGGACGTACCAATAAAACGGCACAAGAATTCTTAAGGTGATCAATTTACCAGATTGTGATGTAGCAATAGCAGGACGTACTTGTTCTTCACTGATAACGTCATTGTAAAATATGCGCTTCGCCACAGAAGCCACGCCAAACGACCAGACTCTTTTGACAGGAAGCTATCACCAGTCCCAGGCCTGTCGTAGATTGCTTTCCTACGCATCATCAATGGTTTCAACCTAGCGCAAGCGTAGAACCTTGACGTACCAATCACCAACATAAGCGAGACTTCCAAGATTCCTGAATTTAAATGGTTCGGACGCTGGTTGGTCTTTGACAATCTTGTTCAACACCTTTGACAGGTATTTACCCTTTTGAGCGGCAACTATAAGAAGGAATTATTATTAAGATTTGATGACTTGGAATCAGGTCTGGCCTTGAGCAGTTGCAGGGAGAAATTCTCCACTGACGCCACAATCACCTATCACCCAGACATCCTCATTAACGGTACCGTCGTTGTTGATAACTTTAAGGTAATCACTCGTAATTAGGCTGTAAATTGTATCGAGTCATGATACTTTCGTGAACGTGACGGGCATGACGTACCCGATTCCTTTTGCGTGCTTCTTCACTTCCTTTATGGAACTGATCAAAGGGTTAGGTGATAATCCTGTACTCCAGACAAGAAGGCCAAAGGGAACTAGAAAATGCTTTAAATGGAGCATATGGGACAGAAGCCATCATTTTCACCTTCTCCCTGTTCATCAATAACAAGATTGCCCTCACAGAATCCAATTAATTTTGTCATCTGAAAAATGCCGTGATACTCTTACAGGTTCGACTTTGCTGACATGATGACTTGTCCAGATACTAATTCCATCTCTACGAAATGTCTTTTCTGTATACCTTCGGTGTCTTTTCAGCAAACTTGTATAGTGACGAAATGCTTGATTCTACTTGACAAGATTCTTATCGAAATTGCCGAGAATTTGAGGTGCCACGTCGTATAAGTTAATTTTAGCGAGTCTCGAAAGGGCAGGAAAATGTTTGGCTATTTCTGAATGCAGCAAATCGTGCAACTCTGCCGCAAATTCTACTCCTGTAGGACCGCCACCTAAAGTAGATGATAGAAAAAGATGTTATCTGTTGCTTGGAAGAAATTGCATACCCGCAATGCAAAAGTTGAGCATCTTTCTCTTCTCGTCATCCGAGATTGTGGGCTGATTAGCTTGTTCCAAGCACTCGAATATACGAGAGTGTATTATCCGCGCATCCTTTACGTCTTTCAGGAATAGTGCGTTCTCCTTGACTCCTGGAAGGTTGAAAGCTGCGTTCGGATAGAAAATATCAGGTAAATGCACTTTGGACACGGATATATCGGGACGCACTTTGGGAGTACGCCCCAACAGCAATGACTAGCTTGTCGTACTTGAGGGTAAAAGGCCTGTTTTCTACCGGAACCGTATCAAGCCGTGGCTTCTGGCGCGAGATTGATACATCGGTTTTCCGTATTGGTGGTGTTGCGGGCATCTGTTGGCAGTTATGAACAAGACGAACATAATTCCTGGGACTTACACATTGGAGAAGTTTTTTCTTAAAGTCTACTCTCATCAGCTTTGCTTTTATTTTAATCTTCACTAAATTTACCGATACTATCACACCAAGCTTGATATGTGGTCTGAACGTCGTGAGTCTGACTACTTTTGGGGCATTTGGCGACTCACAACTTGTGGTGCATACCGGCGAACTCTGGAATTCGTACATTATCAGAGGGTATAACTATGATATAACGACTGACGGTTCAACGGCACAACGAAATTCAAGGGTCCCCACAGCACATCCAGCCAACAACGGCGTAAAGTTGAAATAGGAGGTTGGAGACAGAACAGTAACGTCTGAGTAGAGGTCAAGGAACAAAGTTCATGACAGCCAGCAGGTAGGAAGGCTGAACTTACCCCATCGTTGCTTGTCAACTCCTTGGAGAAGTGTATAACCACCCCATCCAGAGCCAAGTATAACCAGGCGCTGATTTCCCCGGGACGAAGATGTGGAAAATGCTCGCGAGGACGAATTCAGCGTTCGTTGCAGTAGTCTCATTAGAGATAGATGCTCAGAGTCGCTGAAGTCTATCAGAGAATTCGGAATGATTTATAAAACTTCTCAGCGTGGATATGCAGTGATCAGTACTAGTCCCTCATCATCGTACATAACTTAGCAGGCGTAGACTCGTGTTCATGTCGTCACTCCTAGATCTAATCTTATCTCATACGACTGACGTGTCTGTCCTGCACACGCTGCCGAGGTCGGCAGTTGCGGCCTAACTATTCACTTAAAGGCAGAACAAATACCCATTTTCGTTCCCTCGTTTCACATCTCACCCTGATATCAACACTTTGTACTAATGGTCAGTCTACCTTTTTGGTCACATTGACTTTCTGCCTGTACTTACTAGCTGATTTTCGTATCTTTAGTCGGCTTACCCCGCATATGCCATCGGCGGCCTCAGCATTGTTGGAGGAGTAGCAGGTTTCGCTAGGAGACGTTCTGTACCTTCATTGATAGGAGGAGTAACGTGTGCTTTTTCTTTCCCTGCCTCAACATATATCTCACGAC